>MU866161.1:0-109720 GCA_033296915.1 Triangularia setosa | reverse complement strand
ATAGAGCCTGCCCGTACCCGACGGAATAGAGCCCAGACCGTAGCTTAGCTGAATACTACTGTCATTAACCTGTCAACCTGTGCTACCCGTGACAATTAGGGGAGGAAGATGTGATAGCGGTATGGGCTCTTCGAAGCACACCTTTAGCCTAGTTTGACACGAATGATGATGCCTCAATAGGCGCATGACTGCATCGATATATCTATAATAAAAAGGCGAGCTTTTATTAACGTAGATTATCAGTGAGTGACCCATATCAGTGAATGATCCACTTTCCACACAATGCGACACCTTTGCACTTAACAACAATATTCCTCCCCTGTGCAAGATTCCTACTACTTTCAAAAGATGGCCAAATCATCTTGACCCTCCAAACTCTTCACAAAAACAAAAGTCGAAGCGAACGAGCCGCAGCCAAGATCTACAGAGTCCACCGTAGAACCCCAGGTCGGCGACGCACTAGCAAGCCTGCACGATGCGACACTACGCCTAAGGTGAAGAAGCTCACTCGATTAGAAGAAGAGGGTATTGTTCAATATATTATTGCGCTCATACGGAACACCAAGGACAAGTATGGTATTATAGATTACGATATCTATAACTTCGATGAGACTGGCTTTATGATGGGTATCATCTTCGGGGGTATGGTGGTCACAAACTCGGATGGCCGTAGCAAGGCAAGGCTAGCCCAGCCTGGCAACCGCGAATGGGCAACGGTAGTCCAGGGAATTAATGCTCTCGGCTGAGCCATCCCACCCTTCATCATCTTAGCCGCACAATACCATCTCGCCAACTGGTACAACGAGTGTAACCTCCCAGCCGGCTGGACCACCCTACCAATGCAGTAGGCTTCAATTGGATCAAACATTTCAACTTCCATACAGCACCTCGCACGAAGGGCAAATACCGGCTATTGATCCTTGACAGCCACGAGTCACCACTCGACCGAATTCGAGCTCTACTACCAACGGAACAACATCATCACGCTCTGTACGCCTCCACACTTCTCCCGCCACCTCCAGCCACTCGATTTCGGCTGCTTTGGGCCACTAAAGCAGGTGTATGGTCGCAAGATCGAGAACCTGATGCATATTAACCACACAATCTCCGTTAACTACCTCAGGTCCTTGTTGATTCGAATAGAGGCAGGTCACAAATATATAACAAAGGTTGCGGCGTTGGTCCCAGCAGGCGGGCGGAGGAAAAAGGGTAGATGTTGACAAAGACTTTATCCTTCCCACATCAATGATCGTGGAGATAGTTATGAGCAATGAACATCCAAGCAAGTACTTCTTGTGAAAGTCAACTTGAATTTGGAAGCCGACCATCATGTTAACTCTTTTGATACCTGGCCAAAGCAATCCCATCCAGTGTAAGACCAATAAAGAAAACGCTCTCTAAGTATATACAAAAGTACTACGAGTAATATACAAGCTCCAACCTTATCCCGCAATCACACCTCTTCACTGGTGTCATGGAGGACAGTCAGAACTCCCCTCTGTGACATGCACTGTTCCTCCCTTTCCAGTGTTCTGCCAGACATTGACATCGTAGTTCCCACCATTTTCGTCCAAGTAAATATAGTCCAGTTTTGATGAGCCAAAGATCCGTCCGAACTTGATAAGGTCTGGTGGCATAACGCCAAGTCCTCCCTGGGTGATGATACCAGCATCTCGCCATTCTGGGGCGTTGTTACGGCCCATACCGGAGTTTATGAATGCCAGGATGTTTCCGTTCTCTCCAATTCTCATGTAATCACTCCGGAAGCTGAAATGAAGCTAGAGGTTAGCAACTAGCCTACAAAAAGAGTCGGAGCAGGAACTTACTCTCCGTTGATGTCGCCCAGTACGATACGGCTTTTGTCAATTCCAGGCAGCTTGTCGAAGGCTAATTCGAAGCTTCCCTTGAATTCACCTTGCTCACTTTGAAGAATACAGTCAATACTGCTGTCAGCTTTGATGAGGCAATAGTCGGCTCTTCCGTCGCCATCAATTTCTGAACAATCATCATTAGCGGGAGATAGCTTGACTGGCGTTGATTTCATCACTTACGGGCAATTCGAACATCATCTGCTGTGAAGCCCTCTTGATCTGGTATAACCTGTCCAATGCTCTCAAATCTAGGCGGCCTGCCTCCACGGTTCAAAGAGACCGACACGCCAGCTTTGGTGTTGACACAGAAAAAGTCATCCAAACCGTCATTGTTCTGTTTTAGTGATATTGTTAGTACCGGCCTCACGAGACAACACAGGACCGAAGTTCCTCACCAAATCAGCAAAAGTGACCCTCGCCCCCCTCGAAACATCACAGTCAATCCCTACACTGAACTCCATCGTGTCTGTCTCAAAATTCCCACCCGCCCTGTTCTGGGATAACAAGTATCTGCTCTTGTCTCCTCCGTCATCATACACCGCGATCCGATCTTCGAGCTCTTCGCCTCTCTTGAAGAAGTTATTCATCACCACCACATTGGCAAAAAACACTTGTAACGGGTTTGTTTCCATTCCATTCACACGCTTGGGAATTTTTGCCGAGCCCAAAATCCCCTTTTCGACTTGTTCGTGCACATACGTCCCGTCAACTACTGTCTCCGGTGTCCTGTTGCACTCCCTTTCGTTTGGCGGCGGGGGTGCAGATGGAGGAGATGGCCGGGGGACATCAGCGGGCCCATCATCAATCACTGGTGCAGGGGGCTGGATCTGGTCTTCAAGTTTGCGGATCGCGTCCATCCAGAGTGAAGTGAAGATGGCGTAGCCTGCGTCATTAGGATGTATCCCGTCAGGATGGAGGTGGTCGTTCATGTTGATGGCAGAGTGAAAATCGGCCATGCCAATCCGTGGGTTGCCCCTATAGGTGTTGGCTACTAAGTTGCGGTATTGCTGACTGAGATCCGCAGAACAGCTGTCGTTTTTTCGTGATGGTGCTAGGGTCGATAAAATGACTGTTACCCCTGGGATGGTGGTGAAGACGTCGTCTATGAGGGCTTTGAGGCGGGCTCCTGCGTTGTTAGTATCGATTTGGCGGATGCAGTCGTTTCTTCATTGACCCCTCTTGTTAGTTCGTGGTCTTGTGAAGCCGGACAAGTAGTACACCTACGTCCCAGCGTTGAGCAGCACCAAATTTGGCATCAGCGCCTTGCCCGTCTTGTTGAACTCGCCACGGACTTGGGTGATGGTTCGCCCTGGATGCCCTTCGTTCTCATTGTCCTCAAACCTCCCATTCTGTTTTGATCCCACCATGTTGACATCCCACCCTTGAATATGCAGCTGTGCGCGCAGGAGGTCGCGATATCCGTGCCCATCTGATGATCCAACTCCTTCTGTAATGGATGCTCCAAGCGGCATCACTCGCAGGAAGAAGTCCTTGGCTGTTCGTTTGGCTAGAAAAGTATGCCATGATGACGTGCTGTTACCTGATATGGAATCTGGGCCGAACTGGCCGACTTGGAGAGATAGAAGAGTGGTGATGGCCCCTATCACTGCCTGCGCGGGCCACATCGTTGTGTTTGCGGAAAGGACTGGCTGGATGCTCGTACTCTGTGGCTTTCAAATGGGAGTCGGATGACATCGTGTTCCCTCTTATTGTCCATCTTGATGTTGCGCCCAGCATTCTCTTCGCCCCTTGAACAGGACCATGAAATTCGCATTGACTTGCCAAAATCTTCCATGAAACAAGAACAGGGGCTTCAGAACAACAGCAGCATCGCGACAACAGCACAGCCGCACCATATTTTTATTGCAAGGCTCGTTGGCGGAGCCATACGAGCTCGGGACCTTTGGTTGCAATGCGTGGAGAAAGACGTTTGGTAGCGTGAGATGGGTGTTTCATTGCGCGCCAACAGTCGGCAAGTTGAGCCGAGGGTGGTTTCTTCAGGGGGTCTTGGCACGTCACGATGCTAAGCTTTTGCGGCTGCACCAACCATGGTGCGGGTCGTGTATAGTTGTCGATCCGGCATTCGTTGTCCTTATCTTTAAGAACGTCATGCTCGACTACCAAATAGCGATTTCCTCCTGGAAAGACGGTTTCTTCGGAACGCTCTGCCCCGTAGGCTCTCCACCCTCTGTAGCGGCCACCTCAGCCCAAGATTGCCTACCTGGACTGGGCTTTGGCAGTCGCGGTGCTGGTTGGTGTGCTGCAAACTCATGTTTCAATGCCGGGAAAGCCCGAGTTGTCACAGTAGGACGTGGGGTAAGTGTGATCTCCCGAACTGACAAGGCTTTGGTGTGAGGCGGTGGCGAGTCGGGCGTTCGTCTACCTCTCTTTGTTGGTCCAGAGTGCTTTCGCCTTGATGTGACCACTGTCCAGCTTTCGTCCGTCTGATCATGCAATAGGTTCTGCTCCCCTGCCAATGAGCTACCTTCTGAGTTGGACTTCAATGGCTTCTCCCGACTGAAGAGCTCGGCCACTTCAGCCGGGACAGGAGTCTTCAGCTTGAAAGTTTCAGCAAACTTCCTGAACTCAGCGAGTTTCTCCTTTCGAAGCATCTCCTCTCTGGATTTCTTCCAGCTTTTTTTTCCCTTACTGACCGGTGTTTGAGCTTTAGCACTCAAGTCAGATTGCTGATGTTTTGGGTGGGTCTGTTCGTTTGTCGACTCTTCGCTGTCGAGGTTTGCATCTTTCGGTTGGGGGCTGCTATCTGACAACTTGCTGGCGGCTTTTGTGATTGCCTCCTTGAATTCCCTTTTGACTATTTCCGGCGGTTTTGAACGGGCAATGTTTCTTGAAGAGCGTTTGGGCAGCACTGTCGCCCCTAGAGGTATTGCGGGCAGATAGTAGCTTCCACCTGATATGGAGTTCATCATTGCGTTGAGATATTGAACTGCATAGTAATCGTTGGAAGATAGAAAATTGTAATATTGACTGACACTAGGTGATGGAGTGCTGTAGACATATGGCAAATAAGGATATTGCGGATAGCCAGGTCCTGGGATGGCCGGGTAGGTTGACGGAAGGTAAGCGTTATTTTGGCCACCCAAAGAGCCTGCTACTTGTTCCGCCAAATGTTGTGCGATCTCTATTGTTTGCGTCCATTTTCCAGATACTCCAGTCAATTGATCTCCATCTTGAGGAAGTGGAGGAGGCCATTCGGTGGTTGTGTTGTTCACGACCGGCGACTGGTGATGGACTGACGGTTGCTGCATGGGTGACCTTGCCATCCAAGGGTGTCCCCGGGCTCCATACACGGGATGCGCCGTCGCTGTGCGACGAAGCTGTGGATGTGCAAGCATGAGTGATCGTACGAAGTGACGAGCCTCTGGGCTGGCATTGACTCGTTCAAACGCCTGATCGGGGAACTCGATACTACCAGCCCGGTAATGGAAAAGGGCCGTGTAGGATTTGAAAACTGGTTCCCCCGTCAACATTTGGTAAACCGTTTCGCCAAAACACCACATGTCGATTGGAAAAGAACCTCTCTGCCCTGTGCTGGGATCGCAGTCCAACGTCTCCGGTGCCAGAAAGCCGGGCGTGCCCCTTACAGTTGTAGGAGCACCAGCAATGTCTTCGGCACGTTTGCTAAGGCCAAGGTCACATACCTTGACCCACCATTTGTCGGGCGGTATGGACTTTATGAGAATGTTCTGTTGAAGAACATTATTAGAGTCCATCTCCTCTTTGCTTCAGCTCCCGTTTGCTGTACTTACCGCGGGCTTGACATCTCTATGGGTATACCCTGCCTCGTGCATCATTGCTAAAGCACCAAGTACTTGGGAAGCGACCTCCTTCACCTGGTCCTCAGGCATCTTTTTGACAACTTCAAGATACTTCCTCAAGTCCCCATACTCGCAATACTCCATGGCGATGCAAAGGTAATTGGGGATTTCGTACCATCCAAAAAACTCGACGAAGAACTCGGCATACTTCGAGAAATGTTAGCATACTGAAGGGTGGTTAGGCCTATAATAATGTGGTCTACCTTTGGTTGAGAAAACTTGGCCAATGCTTCCAACTCACGGACGTAGCGTACGCCCTCATTAGTGCTCTTGCTATCAGCCACGCGAATGGCTTTCACTGCCCTCCATTTGTCTTCCTCTGCTTCGAAGATCTTCACCCTTTTCTCCAGCCAAACCAGGCCGCATCCTCCATGCCCAAGAATGCTGTTATCGTGCCGCAACCATCGCTCTTGCCACCATGACGGGGCGCCTCGTCGTACTGTCGATATGCGGTGAATGGTAACATTGTTCTCGACAGTTGCTGGAAGTCTCGTGTCACGGACTGCTTCGAACGATATGGAAGTATAGTTCGCCATTGATTATCAACATGGACATAACCGCCTGAGGGGTAAAAATATCTTAATCAGGTCACGGCAACAGTGAACGTAAACAGTATTGTAACGGAGTATTGCCTGGAACATGAGAGGTAAGAAACAGAAAATGAGTCAGCTCCCTTATCTTGAAGAGCTGAGCATAGCATGATCCGGGCAAGGGACAGCTTTGTGTTGTGGGGAAGGCATGGATGTGGGCGGTGGCTCAGCTTCTGCTTCCTTCTGTCCAATGAATGGGCTGCGGCCATGTTTTGGCTTCTTTCTCCTTCGATCTCCTACCCCTTCTCGGGTGGCCATTCAGTGCGGCCAACGAATCGTGGCTTTTCAACCAACCAAGCCTGAGCGCGGCAGGCTCATTCTCATCGGCGAGGTTGATGTGCGAGGAACATTGCAGGGCGGACACCATATCTAGTTTCTGCTCAAGCCCCTCCCCAGCTAAATCGCAACATAAGAGATCCTCGACCTCATTTCTTGACGGCTGCGGAGTACCTTTGCACCAAGAGCACCTGGGATCGCTGTCTCTTACATGCAACACTTGTGATTGGTATCTGCGTGTGGTACCGAAACCTCCACTTGGTCGCAAAATGGCAGGGAGCAGTCACGTCGCGTCATGCACCCCCACTTTATGCACGAAGTCACATGAAGTTGTGAAGTAGCTTAAAATCTGCCTCGTCCGCCTTATTATTGGTTCGCACTCGGCCGCCTTGCTGCCACCATAACTCGCCCACCGAGATAGGCATGGCAACTTGGGGAATAAGATCCTTCCCTGCTTCATGATGTCGCTTTCTTTCGGCTGGTTTGGCAGCAACTGCCCAAGTTCTTTTCAGCCCCCCTCTATCTTCTCGTCGACCAGAAAGACTCCGCCATTATGGCCGAGCTTGTTGGGCTGGTCCTTGCAATACCCCCAACAATCGACTTATGCTTAAAATATGGAAGAGAGCTCAAGAGTCTCTGTGCAGGACTTCGCCAAGCAGATGCGCAAGTATCGGAGCGTGTAATCCGGCTCGATAACAACTGGATGAGATTTACCCACCAGCTCGACTTTCTGAAGCGCATCCAACATCTCATGGAAGATGATCACCGCGAGATTTTAGGGCAGACACTCCGGGTCTTGCTCAGCAAGCTGGAGGTTGTCACGGATATATTACATCGGCTCGTGAAGCACCAGCCCATGTGTCCCATTGTTAGCCATAGCGTTGAAGTCAATGCGCACAGGGTCAGGTATATCCTAAAAAAACAGAGTCTCGACAAAGCCATTGAAGAGCTGGAGACCTGGCAGCGAACAGCAGACCAATCATGGTTTCTCCTCCTGAGAATTGCCGACTCACAGGTCGACCTTGCCCTCAAGATGCCCACTGATTTTGAAACGATCGACAACAAAACTCATGCAAGCACAGCAACCGCTATTCCTTCCACAGTCACCATAAGAGCAAGTCGCCTCCAAGACACATCATATAGCTCTGTCTCCCCAGAGACCAAGTTGACTTTTGATGCGGCAGAACTGTCCAAGATGTTAATTCAACCAATACCATTCTCCCATATTTCAACCGCGCAGAGGGTCTTTGGAAATGGACAGGTTGGCGTGTATTTCCTCAACCAAATCAGATGCGAGCCAGTAGCCAAGTATCAAGTCATTAAGAAAGACGCTCGAGACCTTGCTAGAAAGCTTCAGCATAACGACCCCTACACCTTTGGGCTTCTTGCCTGCAAAGGGGTTGCTGTCCCATTGTCATCATCGACAGATGGACCGAATAGACAAGCTGCACCTCCAGCAACCTTAACGATGGTCTTCAGAAAGCCCGCCCACACCACCGGGACTGCCAACAGCCTCCGCTATCTATTGACCCACACAGTTCCTCCCAAATCACTGTCCTTGCGATTCGATTACGCAAAACAGCTCGCCCGGTCCGTCAGCTACGTGCACACATTTGGCTTCGTTCACAAAAACATCCGCCCCGAATCCATCTTGGCATTTACCAGCACCAGGTCGGATTTACCTCCACAATCACTATTCTTGGTGGGCTTTGAGAACTTTCGACGAGAAGATGGCTCAACCCAACGACTTGGGGATAATACTCTAGAAAGAAACCTTTATCGCCATTCCTCACGCCAGGGGGCATCTCCCAACGAGGACTACGTCATGCAACACGACATCTACAGTCTCGGCGTCTGTCTTTTAGAGATCGGTTTCTGGAGATCCTTCATACGCTACCATCCCCAGACTGGCCGGGCAATACCTACCGAGATCCTTCCTGTGTCACCTCACGCCGACGTTAAACAGGTCAATCATTTCCTGCACACTCAGAGCAAAGACTTCCTTCTACATCTAGCACGGAATGAGCTCCCTCAATACATGGGAACGAGGTATACTGAGATTGCGGAGACATGTTTGACCTGCCTCGACCCGGATAATCAGGATTTTGGAGACGAAAGGGAGTTCCAGGATGAGGACGGAATCAGGGTGGGTGTGAGATATATCGAAAAGGTTGTCCTTCGGCTGGATCAGCTGTGTGTATGATAGCCCACAAACGCAGTGCCTCGCTGTCGGGATCTGATCCACCAAGACAACATGAACCTCTTGACATGGCCAAGCGCGTTGGCCAGTGCGTGGTGAGTGAGGGTTCTGGAATAGTGGTCTGTGCGCGTGGCTATGCGTGTTCTGGGAATAGCTTCATCAGGGGTGTTGTTGACGAGATCCCTCGCGAGGCCGAGGGTTGTCGAGGTCCATGCCAGGGCTCAACCCGTTACACACACAAGGCACCGTATAAAATACCATGGGCCGATACAGCAACCAATACGTCTAACTAGATAACTAGTATTACCTTGGGCAGGTGGCTCAAACCTTGCCCCTCAGAGAATCTTTATTGGAAGAATCCTTTTTGGAATCCACTTGACCACTGTTGTAAAGTTAGGTCCCAACTTGAATTTGGCAAGGCACACCACATATTTGCATAGCCCTTGACAGAGACGACACCCAGGCATTGTTCGTAGTCTCCACCAGGTCCTCTACCGTTGCATCTAGGTGATGGCACAAAACACCTCGAATGCAATCCCGCTCAACTCGGGAAAGTCCTCGTAACTAGTCGTCAGCGCTTTCATTCTGGAAAGCCTGTCTTCGAGAACGTCGTCTTGCTTTGGCGCCCTGAACCTGCTCACCTTTGTAAGGGCAAGGAAGTCACCTTCACCATGTCATGTCACAGTAGGCATGTAGGCAATGGAAGCCTCGATTTTGTCTATCAACAGATCTAATCTATTATTCAGAGAATGGCCATAACGATCATAGTCATAAGGATCATATCTATCGACTAAGTATTATTTTATACAAAGGAAAATATGTGTGCTGATGAGCGTGGTTAGCCTCCACCTCTTTCTGGTCTTTGCCAATTCCGTTACTGTCTGTAGTCCTCCCCAAATACGTATTAACCACCACAACAATTAAACAACAGCGAGGTACCGGGTGGCCTCTGTATCTAGCTACCTGATATCCCCATCATCACCACCGAGAACAAAACAAGATTCCCTCTTTTTGAAACGCCGAGTCGTATGCAATCATGTCACATCCTCAACCTCTCCACACGTGAATGCTCAACACCATCTGGGCCTTCCCCAACACCTCACCCATGATGTCACAACCATCCATCCCACCAAATGCCAGGCGCCTCTCTCCCTAGTGTGCTCAACTCATCAACCCCAACCCCAACGAACTCCTCGAATTCCTGTCCCTACCCCAAGCATCAAAGTCAAACCTCGTCGCCCGAACCGGCTTAGGCGACAACAACTCCTTCGTCTTCCTCGCACAAAAGATAGGTGGCTCATCTAGTGACATCGACCGTCTTCTCAGAGCCACTGACCGTGAAGGTCGAGGCGGTTCCGAAACGGGATTCACCATCGGATATGTCCACCCCTTCGCAGAAGGGGCGGCACCACCCTGCGAGAACATCTCCCCCCCCTCATCCCCATCCATCATTTCCGGCTCCATCGTCAGGGGTCCCGCCTCCAACAACAAAAATCCATTCGCCATGTTGCTACTTGAATGACCTGCCCAGGTACGACCCAGACGGGGACCTGGGAAGGGAGCAGGCGAGCGGGATCTCGTTGTCGGTGCAGGCGGGCGCCCCAGGGGGACGAGACCAAAGTGATTTCTTGCTCCGTGTGGCGGGAGCAGCGAAGGGGAAGATTCTCGCGGCGGGGAGCTGTCGAGGAGCATCAACCTTGATGGACCACTGTGGTGGTAAGCCTGGTGGCCTAGATCGTTGTTGTCATCGTCGGAGTAGATTTCGTTGTCGGAAGGGTATGGAGATTCCCAGTCGGAGGCACGGCCGCGCCAGATATCGCATAGCTCCGTGACCACCGACTTAGGGCCTTGATCCATTGTCCCTACTGTCAACCGGCCAGGCAGCGTTCGGCGTCTGTGGGGGATGGAACGAGTACGCTCATGCTCTTGTTGCTCGTGGAGCCGTCGTTCCTCTCGTTCTCGTTCAAGTTGTTGTCGCTCCTCGAACTCTCTATGTGCCCGCTGTCGCTCCATTTCCCTTGCTCTTTCTCTATCCATTCCTCTTTCCATTTCCAACTCTCGAGCCCTTTGCAGAGCTCGCTCTCTTTCTAACTGTCTTGCTCTTTCTCTCTCTTGCTCCTCCTCCCACGCCCTCTCTCTTTCCAACTCTTCGTCCACCTGCCACTCGTCCGGTATGAAAGAAGCCTGCCTAGGCTGTCTCGGAAAAGTGCTGCCCCCAAAGCTCGCTCCATTACACGGTGCATCATGATTGCTCTCATCGTCACTGTCGTATTGGAGGTCTTGCTGAGGTGGCTGTCTCGGTGGGTGATGGAAACCTGGGTTGAGCGGCCACGAGGACGAGTATGGTGGTTGCTGTTTGGTCCAGGCTGAAGTGCGAGCAATGTTTGCTGGTATCTGGGTACCCGAGCCATGCTGGTTTTGACGTGGAGTTGGCGGCCCGGTCTCTGACATCTCGGGGTCGGCATTTTCAAAGTCAGGGGTTTGGTCGCCATCCGCATGGTTGTCGGCAAGTCTATTGGGCAAAGTGGTCACAAGGGGATGCTCGCCTTCCGCATTTTGCAAGGATGCAAGTTGATGCCGACGGTGCAAAGGTCTTTTCGGGGGAGGTCTCGCTGCTTTGTCTGGGGATGCTGTCGAAAGCCGTTTTGCCGGAGGTGATCTGCCCCTGGCGGAGGAGGTTGGCGAGGAGCGGTTCTCGGTGTCGACAGCACGCTTTGCATCGGACGTCGAGAATCTGCGGGGAACCTTGTGCTCTCTCAGGAGAATGGCTGGCCTAGTAGCCTGCTCGGGGTACTCCTCAATGTACGGAGATGGGGACCGCTTGTGGTGCGTCTTCTTCGTGGCACTCTTCTTCTTCTTGACCTTGCGACTCTTATCCTGGCTCTCGGGGGCAGATTGGGGGGTGGTGGGCCCAAGTGTTGGTGACTTAGGCTCAGGCGCAGGGGGAGACTTGGGTCTTTTCGGATTTCTTCGGTGGGATCCATCGTTCTCAGAGTCGGTGTCTAACTCGAAAACGGTTTCTTCGCCGACATCTTCGTCAGCGGTGGGCGAGGGTACAGTTGCTCCGCATACGCACTTGTGGCAGCGAGACTTTGTCTTGGGTGACCTTTTCCTCCTGGGGCTCTTGGCCTTCGCGGTCCTCTTGTCGGGAGGGGACGAGGGCTTTCGGGTGTCCAGGTAGACATAATCGACGCCCTCGCTATCACCTGAATCCCAGTCGGTAGTTGTAGTGATATTGGGATCGTCCTGGGTCGGTGTTTTGTTGTTGCTGCCCATGTTGCCTGATCTTTTCTTGTAGCGCAGTAGCTACTACCTTGGGAACGGTGAAAAGATATTCAAACATTGATGAAAGCTGTGGATGGGAAATGAAGAATGATGCTGACCAAATTGCGTCAAGGGGAGGGGGGAAGGAAAAACAAAAGAAAAAGTGAAATGAATGGCCGACTATCAGTTATATCGTTCTGCCAAAAAGCAGAACGATACTGAAGCCCGAGTGGCAAGGTTTTGGGACAAGATCTAGGAGCAGAGCCCATCGAGTAATAAGGCACCACACATGATGTCTTGAGCTGCCTGGGCCAAGACAATGCAGTGCAATGTCTCTCGTGGCAGAACTCCAAAGCATGAACCTGTGGGAATTGGCAGCACGAGCGATGCCCAAGAAGCAGGGCTTCCAACCTGACGTGACGTGATTCGTCAGAGCTCTCTCGGTCTATGTTGAAAGCGTGGGCATCAGATAGCAGCTACGTGGTGAGCTGGAACACGCACCCTTTCCACTTTCACTGTCTTCAACCGGCCAGGGAAGGGACGATTGGCTGGGAGTTCACGAGACTACATGTAAGCTACATCATCTCACCTTAGCTGAGGAAACAACACATGGGAAAGTCAGCCGGTTCAACAACGTGGACCGGCCCGGCAGATTTCGACACTCCTCGGCACACGGCGCCCATACCGACTGGGTCAACAAACTCACATCTGTGCAAAACGTTAGGATAGGACGGTTGAAAACAACGAATAAAAGAGTTCATATTTAAAGCCATGCTTAATGTCGGCTGTGGGGGTTTTGTCGCTTGATGCGCTTTCCCCCTTTTGGCCTGAAGGATGTCCAACTTGCTGCCCAATGCCAGAGCTCGCCTTGCTTTCCTCAACCTACCGGTGCCGGCCAAGCCGCTCCCCCCAGCACCAGAAAATGCACTTTTTTTATCTTATCTTTTGTCTTAATACTTACTTAACCTACCTTGAGAGGTAATGTACGGCTCATCACAACAACAAGCCAGTTGTCATCATGGACCTGTTTAGTCGATCTTATTGTCTTCGGAATCCCGGGTGCCGACGAAGATGTAGGGAGCAGGGGGTAAGTCCGGAGTAAGAGGTGGCTCATCGTAGGGTCCATAGGCATATTTACGACCGGAGCGGGGAGGATGTTGGCGACCACGCTCACTGCTGGGAGCGACGTACGGGGATGATCCTGCGTCAACGATCTCGATCTCCTCATATACTGGACCGCGATGGCTACGAGACCTGTGATGACAGGGCTCATCATGATGCCTGGTGGAGGATTGACTGCGATGGTCAGATGCAGAGGGCGGATACCGTGAGTGGAAAGAAGAAGGGGGGGGGTACTGATAGGAAGAAGAAGGCGGGGGATACTGATAATGAGAAGAAGAAGTAGGATACTGATAACTAGAAGAGGAGGGTGGATAACCCGGTCTTTCATCACGTCCCATCCTCTCAAAGCGCTGCCTCAAGTCCTCAGTATTGTTAGTCTTCCTCTCGAAACGATCCCTCAAGTGTTCGGTATCACCAGGCTCAACTGTGACGTAGTCGGTAGTGCCATCGTAACTGCAGTGGCAACTGCTGGGATGCCCTTGGGGGTCATAGCCGGAGGAGCGACGAGGGCCCTCAGGATACCTGGTGGAAGATCTGTTGCGGTGGTGAGAAGAAGGTTCCTCTGCATATCTAGCGGAAGATCTGCTACGGTGGTGAGAAGAAGGTTCATCCGCGTGCCTGGCAGAAGATCTGCTCCTGTGATGAGAGGTGGGCTCCTGATGCCTAGTAGAAGATCTGCTGTGGTGGTAAAAAGAAGGCTCTTCTTGTGGCATCACATACTCATAGTAGTGAGTGGTCCTATAACGGCTGCGATTACGAGACGAGGACTCCTCGGAATTCCTAGCGGACGATCTACTTCGGCGATGAGATGAGGACTCATGCCGAGAAGACTTTTTACGACTATTCTTTCGAGAGAAAAGCACGCCCTCGGGCAAGTCAACTTCAGCCTTGCCCAGATGATTGGCACAGTCTGAATTGTGGCAAGCGAATGAGCTCTTGTGAGCATCAAGGCAAGAAAATTTGCAGCTGTGGCCACATTCGGCACAGACAATGGTTCTGTAATAGTCTTCTCGGCTATAAGACATTGCTGGATGCGATTGGAGGAACAATGTATCGGGATTCTGATAGAGGAGGGGGGTTATCGTCGGTGAGTATATTACAGAAATTGAAGATATAAGGATGCTTTGGTTGATTAACAAGGTCATCTTTTCAGTTCTGTGCTGGTCTTTCTAGATTTTAACCTCGTCGGATTTCTTTATCTTCCTACATGGCTTCGACGTGCTTGAAAATGGCATTGTCGAGTCTTTGGTCAACCCACGCCCTGTTAAACCACGAACGTAACCCTCACGGGCTATCCTTTGTATTCCACCCAAAAATAGGGGGTACGCCGCTCTATGACAAAGAACCATAACACTCTCAGTTCAAAATAGCCAGTAGAACAAGGATCAAAAGCTTTACCACTAGAGTCGGGAATCTTTGTGATGGTCCCACCCATGGGAGAAAGGTCCAGACACAACTGACACCAGGTTGGAAAGATGATGCAAGAGTTGTCACAACAAAAGAAACGAAAAGATTGATTTAAACTGTCAAAAGAAAATACCGTGCATGGCCTTTGACGATTACTGCCCCTTCTTCCCTCTCTTTCTCACAGACAATTCCTGTGGTTCGGTGGAAACATCCCGCTCAACCTCGACAATTTCGCTTGAGCTCCGGCCACCTTCATCATCGGTAATTCCGGCGATGGATTCGGCCTTTGTCCCCCTTCCTCCAAGAACCTCCTGCATGATACGCTTGCCCTCATCTATCTCCCCATTGGTTGCCCCACACGCCATGCACTTCCATTTTCCAAGCTCAGCTAACGACTTGGTTCCTGGCGGTGCCTGGCCATTGACAAGCCGGCATTTTGAACAGATCAGAACGATCCTGTTCTTGGCAGCTGTCTCGTCTTCGCCCAGTAGAGTATCCAGAATGCGGTCGTACCAGTGCGCCTCGGGAGGAGGAGCCATCGTGGCGGGTGGATACTGTACGAATGGTGGAGGGGCTCTTCCGTCAAATGCATTCGGCGCAAACTCGGCCGACTCGTCCATCGTGGGGTTAGGAGGCTGTTGAGGTGCTTCAAATGCTGAGCTTGGTTGTCGGGATTGCGGTGCGCCAGCACTAGAAGCTGGGCGACGCTGAATGTTCGCCGTCGGTGGGGGTGGCAATCCCGTACGGGCGTGGTATCTGGGCTGGGGCTGTTCTTTCACTGGACCAGCACCTTGGTTTTCCTGCTCATCATCGGCCTTCTTCTTGCTCTTCTTCTGCTTGTTATCGGACCCGCCATACTTTTCGAGCAACTCAAGCGTCGAATCGTACTTTGTGGCATCCTTGAGCTTCTGAATGGTTTTGGCGCGCTCGGTTTGGTAATCCTTGAGGCGCGCGCTGAGTCTCTCGATGCGGTAATCGAAGAAAATGGTCGTAATCGAGCGGATCAGCGAGATCAAGACCGGCCCTCCCGCCATGCCCGTCCACTCCAATGCGCCCATGTTCTTATAGCCAACCACCAGCATCAAGACTATTGCATACACTAGGTAGGCGAACCCGATATAAAGTGTACCCAGCACCTTCATCCGTCTTGCTTTCGCGCGCGATTGGTCCAGGCGAGTTTGGGTCACAGTTATTTTTGTCGATAGAGTTGAGAGCGCCTTTTCAAAGGACGCGGGGGAAGAGTCGTCTCTCTACGCAAACACCAGATCAGTCAAGAGCGCCAGGAAAGCAAAGGGCGGAAGCAAGTCGGCTACTCACCCCCCATGGCCAGAGGGAAACCATAGCAAAAAAAGAGAAGAAAGTGGTCAGGGATTGCCGTATAAGGTCGTGATGGTTCTAACGTCGTATCTGTATTGCTGTTCGTCGGTGCTGCGTTTGCGCGAAAGGGGTAGAGGTTAGAGTTCAGTGTGGAATTTATGGTTTCAGCAGAGAGCGTAAGAAAGGAAAGCAAAGGAAGTGGAGAGAGCAAAGAAAAACTCGTATGAAATCGTCGGCCTCGACAGCAAGGACTTCGCCTGCAAGAGTTTGTTGCGGCAAGCTGCTTGGGATGTCAAGCTTGTCTTCGCATCGCCCACCTGAGGCCATCAGCTGCGAACTTGCGAAAGATGACAGCACTGGGGAAAGGAGCTCCAGGGCCAGACTTTCCAGGGGTGTTGTGGAGAGCTCGCGCACGGTGACCTCATCCCCCCCGATAAGACGATTGCCCCGGTCCGCTGCATAACGATCTTGAACCTGACCACTTGCCAGGCATCGTGGTTCTGAGTGCGATCTCAGAGCTTGACAGCACCTTTCCGTCTGCCGTGAATTCTGCTCCCCAAGGTCGACCCTAGGCCGATCTAAACCCTATCATCATTGGGCTGGGAGGCAAGTGCACAACGCTTGTCGCAAGACAAGAATATCTCTATATCCAGCACAATGTCTTACCCACATAACAAGATGCCGCCGGCAATCCCAGCTTCCCGGCGATCACTGCGCAGCCTAAAATCCTTGGGCTTGTCAGGGCGTTCTTGGCAGGTTGCGAGCTACTGTTGAAAGCTGGTGCTGGCTGACAAGTGGCTCAACTTCAGAAACGAAGAATGAAACAAATCCGTTGCGGCACCAGAGAAGTAACAACATGTCAATGTCTATTGAATAGAGTGCGAACTTGTATTTTTCAGGGTCTTGATATAAAATTTGTCTCTTCACTCCTTAAGTCCTTTTTTACTCATCGGACCGAGCCCGAAACAAGCCATCCTTGCGCAACGACTGCGACGGCAAACCGCGACCTTTGTCTGTGCCGATTACAGGACAACTTGACGCTTTGCGCTCTCTTCCGCGTCTCCGCTAAGACAATTTTGCTGTCTTTTTGGTGGCTGGGCTCTCCAGTCTTGACTCAATATGTTCCAGGTCAGTTGCAACGTCTGCCCAATGCAACCAACTCCCTTCAACGGCCAAACCTGACAATGGAGCACTTGCAGAGACTGAAAGGAGCAATCGACCGAACCATTGCAGAGGAACAGGCGAGACAACGTGCTTCTCTTGAGGCGCAGCCCCAGTCTTCTGGAAGCGCTCCCGCGCGGAGATCGCGCTCATCCAGTGGTGCAGGCACCCATTCCCCGGCTCGAAGACCACGCCCAACAGCGAAGCAGGGCCAGGATTCCACAAGCCGAGAAGCGGGCGCTACAAATCCTGATCCTGCCGTATTTGAGGCTGCCTTTGCGATTGACGATACCGACGATACCGCAACACCCTCGAGAACCGCGACCCCAATGTCGACGGATCCCGAAAAGGCAAAAGAACTGGGGGTGATTCTAGAAAAGGGGGCTGAGGCTACTCCATCAAGAGCCATGTCTGAGAAGAATGGACAATACACGGATGCCTCATCGATCTCGGAGAAGAGATCAATGGACTCTTCGACTGCGCCGTCCGTTGCTTCCGAACTGCCGCCCGAAATCCGCGCCAAGCTGAGAAAACTCGAGAGGCTCGAAAAGGCATATCCGGAATTGCTACGGTCTTACCGGATTGCACATGGCCGAGTCATGCTGATCGAGCCCTTTGAGAAGGCTCTGAAAGAAAACACCCCCTTGACCTCGATTGCCGAGCCTCAGGCTCTCGTTGAGTACCTTAATCAGGTCAACCTCAAGAGTGACATGGTTATGGAGGAACTGAAGCGTATTACCACTGAGAAGGATTCGCACAAAAAGAAGGCAGATGAGGCCGAAAAGCAACTGGTCGCTCTCAATAATGAACTTTCAACAAAGACCACCGCGACCGAGAAGGAGGTTTTTGCCCTCAAGGAGGAGATTGCCGCACTGAAGGCTGACAAACCAACGAGCTCGTCCGCTGAGAAGGAAAAGGTTCCCGAGCATGCCAAGACTGGAGAGGCCCGAGAAGGCGGGGAGAGCGAGTCTTTCTTCTCTTACGACAATGAGATTCCGCAACTGCAAGCCGAGGTGGAAAAAAAGACAGCACAAGTTGAGAAGCTTGAGATTGAGGTTCGCACTTTGAAGGAAGAGCTTTCCGTGGCTAAGGAGCACAGTGTCGGTCTAGTGGAGAGTCTTGAGGCTGCTATGCGGGAGCTTAACGAAGCTAAGGATGCTGCCGCTTTGAAGGACTCCTTTGAAGCACAACTCACCGCTAGGAATACCGAGATTGAGGCCTTGACAGAACGTGCCAACGTAGCCAGGGCCACGATCAAAGAGCTTGAAACACAAGTGGAACATGGCAAGCAGACTGTCAAGGAAAAGGAAACTAAGCTTTCTTCCACGTTGAATCGCAACAAGGAATTGGAGGAGGAGCTGAAGACAATCACTGAGGCAAAGGAGAACCTTGATACCAAGATTCAGGGGCTGAATTCTGAAATCCAGACACTGAAGAAGGCCAAGGCGCAGGATGAAGCCAAGATTGACGAGCTGGACAGAAAGCTGCAGAAGGCTGCTGCGACCTCAGCTCCCACACCTGCCCCTGTTGCCGCTGCCCCAGCTACTCCCGCAGCACAGCCTGGAGCAGGCGGTGGCAAGAAGAAGAACAACAAGAAAAAGAAGAAGGGCGGCGCCGGCGGCGGTGCGGTTGCTGTTGCTGCCGTTGAGCCTGCTCCCAGCGAAGCGTCAGCCGCCGGACAACCGCCCTCTTCGCCACTGCTTGGTCCGTCCACGGAGGAGCTGCAAACTGAATTGGCGCGCCTTCAAGAAGAGTTGGCCGAGAAGGACCAGCGGATTGAGAGGCTGTCGAAGCAGAGGAAGACCGAGGAGGACCTTCGTGAAGAGATTGAGAACCTCCAAGAGAACTTGATGACTATTGGCCACGACCATGTCGAAGCCAAGCAAAAGATTAAGGAACTGGAGGCTGAGAAGAGAGAGCTCAAGGAGCGCATTGCGGAACTCGAAAAGGAGGTGGAGACCGCGGCTGCCGGGGCTCAGGTCAACACCAAGCTTCACGGCGAGCACGAGTCGCTGAAGCAGGAGTTTGATGATCTCAAGATGAAATCGTCAACCTTGCAATCTGATCTGGCTGCTGCCCAGCAGCTTGCGCAAACCAGATACAAGGACCTCACTGACCTTCGGGAGATGCTTCAAAAGGCTCAGCCTGAGCTCAAGAGCCTCAGGCAAGAGTCGGCCTTGCTGAAGACTACCAAGGAAGAGCTGGCAGCCAAGAATGCGGAGCTGCGCAATCTTGAGAAGCGTGAGAGGGATCTCAAGACTGAGCTCACCCGTGCACAGCGCCTCGCGACGGATCGTGAGGCTGAAATCAAGACTCTGCACGAGAAGGTGTCCCAAGAAACCAATGCTCGTCTGAAGCTGGAAGATGAACGCCGCGTTGCGGGCCGTGACCTCCGTCGGTCAGAAGCTGAGAAGGTTGAGATCTCGGCCAGAGAAGAAAAGGCATCCAGGGAGCTGCAGCGCGTGCAAGAGGAAGCATCCAAGCTTCGCCCACGCATTGGTCAGCTCGAAGATGAGCTCAGCAGACTAAGAAAGGAGCAGACTGCTCTCCGGGAAGAAGTCAAGGCCAAGGCCAACCAGTATTCTAGCGCACAGAGCCTCATTGGAAGCATGCGTGATGAGACTGCGGAACTGCGCCTGCAGCTCAAGGAGAGCCTGTCTCAGGTGGAGAATCTCGAGGAGGAACTCACTGATACACGCAAGATGTTGGATGAACGCACTCGCGATACCGACACGATGCGTAAGCTCCTCGCTGGGGCTGACGAGCGGGCTGAAAGCAGATTACACGAGATGCGCAGTAAGATGGAGGCTGCCATTGAGGAGAGAGACCGCCTCGAAGATGAGTCCTCATCCCTCGCCCGCCGCAAATCGCGGGAGACGGAAGAGTTGAGACAAAAGGTCCGCGACTTGGAGCGCGAGGTAAAGGAGCTCACCAGCGAGAAAGACAGCCTCGAGCGCGAGGAGCGCGAGTGGCGCCGTAGGAGGCAGGAACTGGAAGCTATCGAGGAGAGGGCCGAGACAGAAGTCGGCGAAATGCGCACTACCGTCTCCAACCTCCGCTCCACTCTCGACGCATCCGAGCTGCAGGTGCGGGAGCACGAGAGGAAAGCGACGGAGCTGCGTCGGGCGCTGGACGATTACCGGTTGAGGTATGACAAGTTGAGCAAAGAGGTCAAGACGCTGCAGGCCAAGCTGTCGTCGGCTGCGGCGAGCCCCAGCAGAACTTCGCAGGACTCTACTCGTTCCAGCAGCGTGAATGGAGCGGGCAGCCCGGATGCAATGTACTTGAAGACGATTATGCTGCAGTTTTTGGAGCAAAAGGATAATAGGCTGAGGGCGCAGTTGGTACCGGTGCTTGGGAAACTGCTCAAGTTTGACAAGTGAGTCTATTTTCTGGTTTCGTATGAGATGCCGATCGTTGTGGCTAACCGTAGTTCGCTATAGGGCTGACGAGCAAAAGTGGCTCGCCGCCATTCAGCATATCAACAGCAGGTAAACTTCCCAGTCTTGAGGCAAGGGGGTCCGCAGCCAACACACAAGCGCACAAGAACGCCTTTTCTTTTTTCTTTGTACTTGTAGGTTTATACAGTTGGTTATCTCTCCGGCCACACGCACCAGCGAGCGAGAGATGCCGAGAAGAATTGTAGGATAATGGAAATGTCATGGCCATTACAGGGCTCGTTTATGTGTCCCATCCTGATATTTCTTACCGACTGATGTGCATCTCGTCTCCGGTACTGGTGCCGGATGCTGCGGCAGGCAGATTCTGCATCTCACTGGCAGTTGGTTTGCCGGGCAGGCCTGCTGACCATGATGGTTATGTAGGAAAGTGGAGAAAAGGGGGGATATCTTATACGCAGCTGAGGGGACGACAACAGGCCGGTCCGGTTCCTCGAGCTATTAGAGGACGTCAACAAGTCGACAAGCGACGTATTGGGGCAGAATATGTCGTGTAACTTGGTCGTATCCGCCGCGTTGCTTGCGGGCTTGTGTCGTTTGTCGGTCTCAACACGCCCTACGAATATCTGGACGGGTGAGGAATGGCCTCATGCGCCCTTCCGCCTCAACCAGAAGTTCATGGTAGGTAACCGAGGGCAAGCACCATAGCGGTAGGCTTGGTTGGGCAACCCACGGGGTCATCTGATCCATGACCAAGACTCAGCCAGCAGATGAATCAGCGCCAGTGCCGGTGGAGAGGTGATTTGAATCGGGTGGTGATATCAGGGAGCCCAACCTGGCTTCTAACGCTTTTGTACCTCTCCAGCCATGCGACAACACACCGAACTGCAGTAGACAATGGTCATGGATACTCTCAGTGAGCT
The DNA here is from genome assembly GCA_033296915.1 of Triangularia setosa. Classification (NCBI taxonomy): domain Eukaryota; kingdom Fungi; phylum Ascomycota; class Sordariomycetes; order Sordariales; family Podosporaceae; genus Triangularia; species Triangularia setosa. The sequence goes on along the minus strand of MU866161.1, from coordinate 88,352 downwards.
GCTTTTGTGGTACAAAGACTGACAATACTGGCCAGCAGGATCGATGGGATGACGAATGCTTGGCCAGACCCATGCAGAAAGATGCGAGGTAGTTCATCCGAAGTTCTCGTCTGCAGGAGCATCTTTCCCGGAAGAAATTGCTTGTTGAAGCCCAGCCAGCTGTCCCACCATTGGCGGGGGGAGGGGCAGACCTCCGCAGACCTTACCTCCAGTGGTCATACCAAGGACCAATGCGAGGATGGGTTGAATTCTCGTAGACAACCGGTTTCCTTCGTATACTGCCCATCCATCCCGTCCTTGTCTGCGATATTTGTGTATCAGGTGCCTGGCTTGCCGGACCAAGAGGTACGATTAATGACAGCCCGGCCTACGGCATTTTCCGTTGGAACCGTCGAGGTGTTGATCAGGCCACTTTGCGTTCTTGAATGCGTGGCCCATCGAACCAAGGAACCGGATGTCGACGCGGAATCAGGATGGCATGGCCTGCAACTACCATGGTGAGAGCGATCTGTGTCCCACTTGCCAACCAGTTCAGCCCGTGGGCGTATCGAAAGGAGGCAAGAGACTTCCACGCCCACACAGTTTCTTACCACCCACTTTCGTGGTTGGGTTCCACAGCCCAGCTGTTGCCTTACGGACTACTCCGTGCTTCATGCCGTCCACTGGCCTCACATCTCACTTTCTTCTCGTCAACAACTGCTGACCAGCTTCCTAGCCGAGCCGACGAATAAACAGCCAACGAGTCACCCCGCCAATCCCACCCTGGGCAAGTACAGAGGTCTAGCAAATCCATCCTCACTTAGCTGCAACCTCACCAAGCTCGCAAAGGGATGGTTTTGCATATCGAGACAAGTTTTAGGTGGCCAGGTCACGCACGCGTGACACCTACTTAGCAAAGATGGGCGGAACGGAACATGCCACGGGCCGGAGCCGAGCGGGAACTAATGGAGCCTGCCGTCAAGGTAACTGGCCATGCCATTTGCAACGGCAGGGGGAAGGACGAAAGGTAAATACATCGTACTGTATACGTGTACAGCTCTATACGGCACTCGGCGCTGACCTCCGTCTTCCTTATTCAGTAGGTCTCACACGGATTCCCGCCGTGTCTCCATCACGGCATCTGTCACGATCCCTCTACCCCACGTTGCACAACCGAGCAAGCAGCCCACTGAGATCTAGGAGGGGAGATGCTGCCCACGAGGAACAAGGGTTCGAGGACGGCAAAAGGAGGCGACAAGCATCACGCTAGTGGACGGATTGTTACCTGGGACCTCGGAATCTGGATGCCGACCCGGCAGTCTGGAAACGTTTGGGCCCGTGACCAACGTACACCCGTCCTAATCCCCGCGCCCAGCCCTTTATCTTTTCTTAGTTGACTTTGATCTGCTGTACTTGATGCCTGTTTGTGTGGCGCCTGGCCGGAAGAAAACAAAGCCACAGTTTCGGGGATGCACAGTGTGTGAGCCGCAGAGTACGTTTCCTGTGCATGCTCTGTCCTATGTCAGCTGCAGGCATAGAAGCCTTCCGCTTCCCGCGCGGGTTATGGAGGCACGGAGTCTTCTGTCATTGCTTGGCCTTCAAGCAAGTCCGCTGCTACGTTCCCCAATCGAGTACGGATTCGGTATCGCGTCCACTGCTACCCTCAGAATGGGGCAACGACCCTTGCCAATGTGTGGGTAGCGGCCTCAGATGGATACACAAGAGAAGTATATTGCGGAATAAGCATGTTGATCTGACTCGACCGTCATGGCAGGCAAGATGCCTGCCTGGGAGCCTACTTGACAAACACCGCAGAATACCGATGGCTTTACAAGAGCCAGGAACCAGAGAGGCTATATGATTAGGATATATCTAGAGCAGTCAGCAATCCTCCAGAGCCAATGCTTCTTTTTTCTCGATACCATATATCCTCACCATCACCTTAGGAGCTCTTCTCGCGTGAGAAGTTGACAAATTGCGACAATGGCGTTCCAACAACCTGCGATATGGCCGAGGACCGCAACAGATCCCGAAGACCCCTACAAATACCAGCTTGGATTCGGAAACCATCATGCCACCGAGGCAATACCAGGCGCCCTTCCTCCTCATGGTACCAACCTCCCTCAGAAAGGAAGCTATGGACTCTACGCTGAGCACCTGAACGGCACCTCATTCATCTCGTCAAGAGCTGCAGCCTCCAGCGTGTGTGTTAAGTCCTGACAATCCCTTTTAATTCGTGGCCTAACTCTTTGTTGTAGATGGATGTATCGTGGGAAGCCAGCAGCGGCCCATCACTCACCATCACGGGTTGAAGATAGATACAATGTTTGGTTGCGGATGCCACAAAGCGTTGGATTTATGCTGACTATTCTGATAGCTGGAGTCGTGTTTTCTGCCCACGAACTCGAATGTCGCCTTCACGCCGCTTTCTTGCACGTGGGGTCCTCTAGCGAGCAAACAATCGTTGAATTCAACCACGGAGCGCAAAGTCACCTTTGTTCAAGGCTTGAGAACCATTGGAGGTCATGGAGACGCCACTCTCAAAGAAGGCCTCGCAGTTCATCAGTACGAGTTCAATACGGACATGGACCGCGAGGCCTTTGTTGACCACGACGGCGAGCTTTTGTTGGTACCACAACAAGGGGCACTGAATATCAAATCTGAGTTGGGCAGCCTTCTCGTCAAGCCAGGCTTCATTGTGGTCCTCCCTCCGGGCATCCGATTCTCGGTTGAAATCGCCCGTGCATCCGGGGATCAACAGTCGGAAATCAAAGCCACCGGCTATGCGTTGGAGGTTTTTGGGACCCGATACGTACTACCCGATCTGGGTGTGTTGGGCGCGAATGGCCTGGCGCATGATCGAGACTTTGAATACCCAGTCGCAAGATTTGATCTCGACACCGACGATGACGACAGGCCATTTTGTGTCACCATCAAGTTGGCTGGGAGGCTGTTTTCTTACACACAGCCACACACTCCTTTTGACGTGGTGGCATGGCATGGAAGATATGCACCATATCGGTACGACTTGTCACGGTTCTGTCACTTGACGGCGAACACCGACCAACTCGACCCAACCTCCTACTGTGTCTTGACAGCCCCGAGCAAGTGGCCGGGTGTGAGCTTGGCGGACTTCTGCATCTTCGGTGACAAGTGGGCAGTCTCGAAGAACACGCTTCGAATACCTTACTATCACCGCAACATCGCAACGGAATTATGTGGTGTTATCCGTGGCCAATACAAAGGTAGTGTCAGGCCACTTGAAGCAGGCGGACTGAGTTTTGAACAGAGTTACATGCCTCATGGGGAGACTTATGAAGCACATATGCAAGCTACTGAAGCCGCCAACAATCCTGTGAAAATCGAGGGGTCTCTTTGTAAGTTTGATTGGTTATCCGAAGTCTCCGAGACAGAGAGCATTTCACTGACTAGTACTGTTAGTTTTTATGTTCAACGTCTCATCACATCTTGCCCTGACAAGATGGGCGAGGGAGGAGCACCCTGATATTCGCGGTGAGTAATCCATTCTCGATTCTTTCATGCAACTTTGACACTAGGTCCCACTGCTGATATACATGAACAAGTTGAACGGCCTGGCATTTGGGATTCAATGCAGAACCACTTTCTCAATCACCTCAAAGAAACCAATACATCCGTATCAGACGCCAATGGCCAGCAGATCCCGACCCCTCCCAAGAGCCCGGATGGCCGCATGTTGGTCGATAGTGACCCCTAGCTATGGACTCACCTGCGGGGAGTTTGATGCCAAGTATTGTCTCCGAGGTCGTTTGGGAGATGGCTTTCAATCTTCGGGATTTGGCTTGTTAAAGCGCACCTGGGCGGCTGTGGCCGCTGTTTCTTCACGGCATAGCCTCATAAGATATTGAAATCTATGATGGAACCGAGAGTTTAGTACCCAACTTGGCGTTGCATTCCGACCCACATGCCCACAAATTCTCGACTTTACAAGCCTCTAAGCCCCCACCAACAGCACATTATCGGCGGCCTCGGAATCCTGTTTTGCAAATGCTTGCACTCTGCATATTTACAACCACTTAGGGTCTGTGAAACACATCCAACGCGCTACCAAACCCACTTTTTTGTATTGCTATATCAACCACGAGCGGAGATATTCCAACCCACCCATTCAACCTTTTAGAAAGCCCAACATCCCAACTGATGCACGGTGAAATCATGGCATGATTTTCTTGTTGGCACCAAACATCCAATCCACTGTTCCACTCATTCCGCCCCTTACCCTACAGGGACTTATTAACAAGGTTACACAAGATCTCACTGACATAAGGGTCGGAACCTCGGCCCACAGTCCAGTTGCTTTCCTCACTGACATAACACCCTATTAGTCGGAGCATATCATTGTTTTGTTTCCTCTCCATCATCTCATTCTCATTCCTGATTTCAACTTGCATTGCACATGCACTTTCCTGTATCTGTACTACAACCCCTCAAAAAAAAATGACAGACTCATCAGCGCCACCACCCCCCTTCCGAGCCACAGTGGAAGAATCCCTGAGCGTCCCCTCCTTTGGCAACGGCAGCAGCGGGAGCAATAACATTGGCGACAACGCCAGCATCACGAGCAGCACCCGGCGAAGATGGGACGACCCGCCCGAGGAGGAGCCGGGCCAGATGCCGGAGGACAACATCACAAGCATGGTGTTTGTGAAATGCATGAGCGTGCACCATGCCAACAACTACAACGAGGTGAAGACCCCAGCCATGCAGTCGGAGATTCTGCAGCTGGCGTTCACGCCCCAGGACACGCACGTCGCGGCGCTGGTGCCGAAGCAGAGCAACCTCAAAAGCTACGACCCTGATGAGTCATCTGCGCTGGCGCTCTGGGCGGTGAAGGAGGGGAACAGGGGGAAAGTCCGGATACACACGAGTTACTTTGGGGTGAGGTGCCACAGGGGGTTTTGTTTCCGGCGGGGGGATCTGGTGGGGAACGAGCTGGTGGTGGCATGCCCTTTTTTCGTGAGGGTAAAAGGGGCGGACGGGTTTGATGTGAAGGCGCCGATGGTGGAGGTGTATGATGTGGGCAAGAAGATCAGGTGGAGCAAGGCAGAGGCGCCGGTGAGGGCGCCGCTGGTGATGAGCGAGGATGGAGAGCTGATGGCGGGGGTATCAACGAAGGATTCGAATAGAATTGTGGTGTGCGAGTTTGGGCAGAATACGAGGGCGGTAAAGGTAAAGACGATAATTATCAAGCATACCGAGGAGGTGACGGGGATGGGGTTTTTGGGGGTTGGAAGGGGGTTGGTGAGTGCGGGACGGGATGGGTATGTGAGGGTGACGGATTTGCATTCGGGGAAGACGCTAAAGAGGATTGAGATTGGGGCGAAGGCGGCATGTAGTATTCTGCAGGTGTCGGGGGACGGGAATGTGGTGGTGACGGTTTGGGGGAGGGATGTGGTGTTGTGGTATCTGGATACGGGGAGGGTGCATAATTATAATTTGAATGTGGTTAGGCAGACGGAGGGGTGGCCGTTGGCGGTTTCGAAGGACTGCCGGTATTTGGCTTGCAGGACGGAGGATGGGTTCGATGTGAGCGATGCGGCGACTGGTGCGTTCAGGGGCGGCTTTGCAACTCAGGGGTCGGTCATCACCTCGGCTGCCTTTTCAAATGACTGTACAAAGATTGCAGTAGGAAATTTCGAGGGGAACGTGAACGTTTTTGACATCATTACGGCATAACGGATGTTTCATGAGATTGGGTGATAACGGTCTTTTTGTGAGGTTTTGTACAAATGATGCAACTAGATACCAATAATCTGAGCTTTTCATGTTTTCAAAGACCCATGAGTTTCTGGCCTTTTCAGTGTTAGGTCATATCTGGGCTGGAAGACTTTAGAAGAAAGTCACAAAGACATCGGAAGTACCAGTGTCAGTAGAGCTCTGATTTCAGGGGCTTTGGGACACGATTTCACGGTTAAATTTTGCCATATCAGGTTTAATTGATTTGGAAAACATTGAGGCCGGGAGACTTCTATTAAAGTCTATTAAGATATGTCGCCGGCAGGCTAGTTGTATGCCCTGCCGGGTAGATCGGAAGCACTCAACTGAAGAAGACTCTGGGGTCCTTGGACTGCGAGGTACGACGGTGTTAGGTGACACCGAAGGAAGGCAAGTATAGGGAACTATGCCCTATAAATAAAATGGTAGACACTGAACTGCAGGGAATTGTGCCCTGGAAGAAAGTGTGGTAAACCAGTTTATTGACTTTGACTGTTTGACTTGAACTTAAGAAAGGAAAGAAAAGGCCATTCCAAATACACTGCGAGAGGAGCCTTCTATAGGCATCCAAGACCTCATTTTCCTTCTTATCGCTCCCCACAACTTCCATCGGTTCAGTTGGCCACAGTGGCTTGTATGAGAACTTTGTAGCTCCTTGTGCCGCTGTGGGCGTTATGGGGGTTGTGGCTTGAAGCCTTTGAGTGCTGTGAGCCACGGGAAAGAACATACTGTAAAATCCACAAATAAGTGCTGTATTTCAACAAAGTCTTTGATTTCTCAGCTTTGAAGATGTGATCACTCTCTGACGAAGCAACTTCTACTATCTCTGTGGGCACAAATCTGAATCAACTTAATAAGAAAGCTTGAGATTCTTTAGTTAAAGTGGCGAATTTCTTCAGCAACCTCGCACATCTTCCCAGAAATGTCTTCGGACTCCAGATCCGCCGGTCCGGTCGCCAAACTTTCCCTCACGTCCAAAACTACAGCTACGGCCAAGTCAACAATCGAGAGCACAAGCTCAAAGCAGCGGCATCAAGTTCACACACAACGCCGTTGCTGGAGATCACAGGGCTTTGATGCCAGGTCACTTTAAGAACCTTGCCAATCAGCTGAAGGATAGGCAGAATAAACCCACTAATGAGGTTATAGCTCACGACATGGTGGTCAGGGAGGAAAGGCATGTAGCGCTTTCTGATTATCTAGTCGCGGCAGAGACTCTGAAGGCATTTTGAGAGATGGGATAATACACATAACAATCTCTATTTACATACTAGCTTTTTTAGTGAATGTCCTTGCAAGTCTAGGTGTGATCCAACGAATATACCTTATGTCTTCTAGACGGAATGTGAAGCTCGCTTACAAGATTATCCCTAAACCCCTGAGTACAGCTCGTTTTTTTCAGAGGCCCTTGATTAAAACCGTATAAGATACCTATCAACACCACGTACCTCCCCAAGCCATTTTCATACCTCGACCTCTAATACAAAAGAAACCCCCGACGACCCAATCATATTTACCAAGCTACACCTGGTTGGGGCCGCGGCAATGGTCCATCTTAATTCAACGACCTCTGTGCAACTTGCCTAGCAGCGTTAACCAGATCTATGACCTCTGTAGCCGCCTCCGCCGCCTCCTTCACAGCCTCCTTCGCCTCCTCTCCGGCCTTCTTCGCCAGCTCGGTAGTCTTGGTAAGACTCTCTATAAGCTTATTTAGCGCTTTCCTATCGTGAGTAGTGATCTGTGCTTCTCTATTAATATCACCGCTTTCGCGGTGCCTCTTGCGACTGCTCCCGAGCAGATTTTCTAATGGAGTCCTGGCCGCGCGGTTGAGCAAGGAGGACCTGGTTGGCGAGCTGTCTGGTAGCAAATCAGAGTTAATCCATGCCGCTGCGTCTGCTAGACTCATATCTAACGGTTCAGAGGGTGACTCAAGCTCCTCGAATTGCTGCTGGCTGGCGATCTCCCCGTTGGCGAGCCATTGAGCTCTGCGTTCAGCCAGCTTCCCTTGTGGTCTGCAGACCCGGTTGGGACAGGGGTCAAAGTGAATGTCGTCGTTTCTCGGGTCGCGATTCCAGAACGTGGTTAGGTCGACTTCCCTCGCGTTTGTGGCCTTTGGATATAATACCCTGGTGGTGCTGGACATTTCCGCTTTCTTGTACGTTGCAGATCGTCTACATAGAGCGACATATTGTCTATTCTTTCCGAGGCTATAGATAATAGATTCGTGTGAGCAACAAAGCGCCATGGTTAGAGGCGGTGTCGTAAAGAGGAAACTTACAAGCTAAAACACACCTCAGCTGGGTTCGAGTTTTCGAAATCTGAACCAAGCCTGACTGAGGGGTAGGACTCCCATCTATCTGTTTCTTTCAGCGCTTTGGGGTCGAACCGACTGATCTCGTCTGGGTGCCGGACGACATGTGCATGGATGGCGCGGACGAGAGCATACACGTCAGTGAGGATGACGTCGTCGGGAGCCTTGTTGTCGCAGGTTGTTGCGCTACCGAGATCTGTGATTTTGGCCTTGTTACTCAATTCGTCGATCATAATGTTGACGTAGCTGATTTCGTTGTGTAGCAGCTTCAAATGTTCATTTAGATATTGAACAGCAGTGATGAGCTGCTGGATGTGGGCGAGCTTGAGGGTGCGGCTGATGTTTTGCTATAACGAGCTTCCCTGGAAGTATTCGGTAAGAAATCCAACGACAACTTTGCCCGTGTCATCCATCACGGCGTGCTTGTATAGCTCAAAGCCTGGGCTACGCGGGGTATCTCTGAAGTATTTGTGGAGGATCCAGTGCTCTCGCGTGTTGTTGAATCCAGAGCGAGGGAGAGCGGCATACTTGAAAAAAGCCTTTTCACTTTCGACTTGTTCATGTCTCGAAATGAGACCAGGTCGACATTGGGGCCACTTCTCTCGATTTCAAGCAGGTCGGAAGTTTTAAATCTCGGTGTCTCTTCATCGACGAAACCCGTTTCTTTCAGATACTGATAGTGGCAATAATGTTGATATCGCAGCACTTGGATAAAACAGTCCCTCACATTGATTTCTTAGGGCTTCACCGGGGTCGTTCACATATGGCTTTGCGTCTTTCCAGCCAACCAGGATAACGTCTTTTTTGACGTCAAGTTCGTCAGTCCACTTCACGAGCCACTTTTTGACAAGTTCCTGTCACTTTGAATTCCAACCAGTCCGATCCTGAATCTAATTTCAGGGTTTTATGTCAGCTTGGCTAAGGCGATCCACCCCCAATCATATCGCTTACGTCGGCCATAATCAACAAAGTAGAAGACATTCAATTTTTGCGTTTTGTCTTTCCCTGTCCCCTTGATCTCAGTGGGCAAGCAGATGAGTTGGAATCGATCCTCGTCAGGTATCGTCATGATGAAAACTTGGAACCGTAGATTGAAGTAGAGCAATGATCAACAAAGTTCTTCCACTTGTGGTGCCGTGATGCCGGCACCTCGTTTTGAGAGACATTGTTGTCTTTGGTGGCTTCGAGATTCTTTTGTTTTTGGACTGAAAGCCTTTCCAAAACAGTAGCGACAAGTGCATGGAAAAGCCGGAAATGCAGCAGGCATGATGGTCAGCCGTTTCATTAAGGTCACACACGCAGCCATGCTCGAATACCTACCCTACCATGTGTATCCAAAACAACGGCAATAATACACAGTCGCATCCCTTTCTCGTGGTGGTTGAACGGTCGGGGTTGTGATTGGCTAGCGCCAACGTTTTCGTGGAGTTTCGGCTGCAGTCGATCTAGAATTCCAGAGGGGATCGGTCGTTGCCAAGACTTCTCTTATCGAATTTGAACAGTTGAACCGCGAACGTGCTGGCAGCTCGACCCCCTGTCCCGCGTGTGGTGCCCGCAGCGTCCAACCCAAGGCCAGCAAGCTCGGAGCTCTGTCTCTTGTTGAGCGACATGCAGCAGGAGAAGCACGAGCGCGAGCAGCAGCATCAAGTAACATATTACCTTACCCTTGCCAGATGTTTCCCCCGTGTCTCCCTTGCCAAACTGAGCATCGTGCCAAACACCACAAACAAAAAGCCCCGTCGAGGCAGAACCGCACCGCTGCGGCACCGGCACCTCCATCAGAGGCATAAGACAATACGGCGCAACACAACAGTGTCTTGGGCACGGTTGCTGGGCTCTATGGGGGACCTCAGGGCCAAAATACGCGCCAAGTTCCCACGACGACACTCGGGTGTCCCATCGCTCGTCTCGGACCAGAGCAACAAAAGCAACAAAAGCAACAAGAGCAACAGCAGCAACAAGAGCGAGAGCCGGCCCGAGTCGGAATGTACGGCCAAAGGGTTTGAGCAGGCTCCCGCATCCCCCGCTGCTGGGACTGCTGACCACGGGGGACTAGCAGTCGATTTGGAGGAAACACAAGTGAGAGACAAGCAGCTCCTGAGACACGGCCAGCCAGGAAAACAAGAAACTACAGAAGACACAAAACAATCCACCGACGTCAGCGACACACTCAACGGAGGCAGTGGAAGCAACGATTCCGCTGGTCGTGCTGTTGATGCTGCTGTTCCGGCGGCAGCTCCCTTGCGCGCTGCGGACAGTGGGTTCACAGGTGGTAATACCGCTATGAATACCACTAATAACAGCGCCTCCGCCCCACGGACCATCCAAGCCATACCTATCCTTCTAACCCCTGCTGCCACCCTGGATTCTCTTGCCGATACTGACCACGCTCACGACGTCAGCGACAGCGACCGACGCATTTCGACCGCCAGTCGGCTTTCAGCCCTTTCCAGCATCAACGAGAGCACCGCTGACGACGAGAGCAGACCTACCTCGGTCTACTACACCACCACGAAACCCACGACGTCCAACCCAATTGACTCGACGGCAGCAACATCACAACAAACGACATTAGCACCTGTCGACGAGCCGGCGAATTTGGCTTCCCAATCGCAGCTACGGTCCTCTCCTTCATCCGCCGCCAGACCAGCCCCTTCGCAGGGACGACAAAGCTCGTTACCGAGCCGTCAAAATACACTCTTACGGACGCTTCTAAGCACAACCCATGCCGATGACCTCGACTTCGCCACCGGTACCGAACAATTGTTGCCAATTGTTGCAACCATGGTTACGCGCAAGATCTGGGTGAGGCGCCCAGGGGGTTCAGCCACCCTGGTGACGATCAATGAGGACGACTTGGTGGACGACGTGCGAGACATGATATTGAGAAAATATGCCAACTCACTAGGCCGTCAGTTTGATGCTCCTGATTTGGCCCTGAGGATTATACCGCGGGAGCCTCAACGACAGGAGCGCAACTTGGGGCCTGAAGAACACATGACACGTACCCTGGATGCTTACTTTCCTGGTGGGCAGACGGTTGATGAGGCCCTCGTTATTGACGTTCCGGTTCCGCAACGCCGCACTCCGAGAGCTTCCCCTCGCACAGGACCTCCACACGCGCAGCATCTGACATCAGCCTTCCTGGACGACGGCCGGCCCGCAGAATCCGGCACAGACTACTTTGGCCCCGGAGCTGTTGGGCAGGTTCCGGTTATGGTAGCCGGTCCAGTCATGAATGGCAACATACAAGCGCATTCCATGGCGGTTGTCAATACCGGACAGGTACCTCCTATTCCCTCTCCCGGGGGCACCTGGTCTCGGGCATACAGAGACAGACCAGACCGGCCACGGCTAGGGAGACAGCACACTTCATCGCCGACGATTCTCAATGTGGTCAGTGCCGGCAGCCACGCTGCCACAATCGCTGCGACCGCACCTCATGGTACGCTACCACATGCCACAGTTTCACGTACTAGGACTCATTCCAATGCTTCTTCAGACCAATCCAATGGCGGGCCGCTCCCTCTTATCACAACAGCGCCAGTCCCTCCACCGCTACCCACGCCTCCAGCGCCCGCGGCGGCAACTCCAGCTCCCCCCGCGCCAACAACCACCCCACCACCGAGGGCAGCGTCTCCCAGAATCTCGGCTGTTGCCCGGCCGAAAAAGAAGAAGGCTACGGATGCGCCTTCTCTGCCCGCTGGAATCATGCTCAATGACGGAGTGCCACCCATCAATGTCCTGATTGTCGAAGACAACATTATCAACCTTCGCCTTCTGGAAGCGTTTGTGAAGAGGCTCAAGGTGCGGTGGCAGACCGCTATGAACGGTCGCGAAGCTGTGACCAAGTGGAGAAAGGGCGGTTTCCATTTGGTACTCATGGACATCCAGCTCCCCATCATGAGCGGCTTGGAAGCCACGAGGGAAATTCGGCGGTTGGAGAGGGTCAACTCAATCGGTGCTTTTTCGTCGATGCCAACAGGAGCCATCAGCAGAAGGGGCGGTGGCAACAGGAACGATGAAAAGATCAAAGAAGGGGAAGCCACGACAGCCTCGGATAAGGAGGCTGACAAGAATGGAACGGCGGGGTCCAATGGAACAGCGGAGGGGAATCCAGAGGAGGACATTCTCCCTAACCGGACCATGTTCAAGAGCCCAGTGATTATCGTGGCTTTGACAGCCAGTTCGTTACAGAGTGATCGGCATGAAGCTTTGGCGGCCGGTTGCAACGACTTCTTGACCAAGGTATGTTGTTTCTTATATTTTGGTTTACACCATGTTCTCCTCCATCCTGGCTGACCATTTAACAGCCGGTCAGTTATGTCTGGCTTCAGAATAAACTGAAAGAGTGGGGTTGCATGATCAGCTTGATCGATTTTGACGGTTGGAGGAAGTGGAAGAGCTCTTCGTCCAACTCAGAGAATGAGCCAGCTAAGAGATGGAATAAAAAGAAAGAAAAGTCGGAGGAGAAGGGGGTAACCAAGGGTTAGGCTCGGAAGAGGTAAAGTTAGGGTGTGGACCACCACATGGATACCCCAACGGTCAATAGGACAGCGGTCTAATTTGGGATGTCGATGGGTGACGGGGTAATATTAGTATGATACCACAGCGAAGGGGAGGTATCGAAACTGAACTGAGCTTTCTACCTTGTACCATGACTCTGGAAATAATAGGTCTTCAATTCAGTACCACTTGACTATGTTCATTTTTTGCTGTGGTTGAGGATGTGTTAGGAACAAAGAATGTGCATAGAGGTCAGTTCAAGGGGGCACTCCTTGATCAGTAAGTACCAACCCTAACCCACAGAACCAATACGCGTGGCCCAAGCTCCTCCTTCAGCCAGGTGGGTCCGCATCACCGGCCTCCGAACGGCCGAGAAAAAATCGCAATCCCAATCTTGAGCTCAAACCACCTCCCGCCTCCCACCACCTCGGGCGCAACCGCAACTTTTTTTTCCTTTTCTTCTTTTCGCCATGCCGCCTCGGATACGAAGCAGTAACTGCCCTCCCCAGCAGTTGCTGCTCAACTACCTCGACGCCCCCCTCCCATCATCCCTCCTCCCCCTCCACAGGTCGTCGGCCCCGTCGTCGTCCTCACCATCATGTCGTTCCCAACAGACGTCCCCACAATGCCAGCAGCAGACCTCGTCCTTTTCCACCTCCCAGCCCCGTGAAATGACCAAGCCCCAGCGCGAGTTCAGGGCCTTTCTCAAGCGCATGGGCAAGCAGTTCGAGAAACACGAGGGTAACGGGCCCAAGTACCTGTGTCAGGTCCACCAGCCAAAGGTGGACAATGTGCCGTTCCCTAGCAACAAGTCGTTCAAGAGCGAGCCGGTGTTGTCGAGCAGGGCGAGGCAGACAATCTGGGAGGCGGTGATGCTGAAAGGTATGCCGCTCAAGGCGGTGTCGGCGCAGTATCAGGTTGATATGCGGAGAGTGGCGGCCGTGGTGAGGTTGATGGAGATTGAGAAGCGGATGGAGAGAGAGGTATGTTCCACTTAGTCCCTTTTTTTTGGTGGAGATTTCAAGAGGAGTGAGAGGATCACAATGATGATTCTACAAAAAAAATTCGATTAGTCTTGAAGACAAAAACCGTGGTTAAAAACTTTTGTTATATTCTGAAAATCCCCTCCCCCTCTTCCTCTTGCTAAAAACCCCCTTCTTTTCTCCCACTATTGCCGGCAATCTACTAACATTCCCGAAAAAGAACGCCGCCATGGCCATCCCCTATGCCCAGGCCGTCGAAAAGATGCTCCCTCGCGCCAACCTCGACTCCAGCGAGGAGGAGCCCTTCGAGCCCATCAACGATGTCCACGTCCACTCCTTCACCATGCAGCAGCTCTTCGTCCCCGTCTCCGAGTCCCGCGAGTTCACCCGCAAGGACGCGGCAAAGGCGTTTGGCGATCACATCCTTCCTCCCGACCACAAGATGCGCATCCCCGAGCTGGTCGACATGGAAAAGGCCATCCTCAACGGCATCCCCCAGGAGAAGGCCGAGCAGGAGTTTTTAAAACAGACTCGCGAGAGCGAGAGGCGGTTTGCCGAGTCGCAAAAGTACGTCGCGGCCAAGAAGGATGCCAAAAAGAGCAAGGTCGACACCGAGAGGTTCGAATTCCGAATTGAGAATTTCAACTCGGAAGCCGTGGGCAAGAAGGGGCGGGCGAGGAATGCCGTGGGCTGGAGGTATGGTGTGCCGTTCAATGATCGGCAGAGGGGTCTATACAAGATTCCTACTAGCGTGGGTTAACAAATCTTGTTTGGAAGTTGTAATCATATGCTATATATGAAAAGAGAGAGTGAGAGCAAGCAAGACAGCAAGCCTCTTGTACATTATTTTGACCTTCAGGGGTGGAACGAACAGGCATCTCCTATCATGATGAAGAGATGCAAAAGATGCAAAGAGAGGAATCCAGCCCCGTGTACAAAAGGCCATTCAGTTTATATTGTCTTGTCTTGTGCTGTCTACGATCTAGGATGCGCCAAGTCCATCTAGGGTATCTGTTCAGGTACGTAGCGAGTTATTTCAAAGACGAGCAATCTGAGCAGGCACCGGCACCGTCATTCCCTTTCCACGGCACCGGCACCGTCTCCTCCCCCTCCGCCAAGTCAACGACCAAGTTCTTCTTAATCTGCTCTAGAGTCTGCTGGCCCAATCCCATATGATTGAGCAAGTACTCCTCCACGCTTCCGTACGTCTGCTGGATATTCGTCAGCGTGGCCAGCATGTACTCTTTACGCGCTCCGACCTGAGCCTCTGCCGCAGTTCTGTTTCCCTCGTGAGGCGCCCCTGGAGCGGTAAGCTTGTCCACAATGGATTCTTTGCGACGGGCGAGTCCTATCTCTGTCAGAGAGTACTCGTGGGCGATGACTTCGTCAGAGACGCCGCAGAGGGAGAGGATGAGGGCGATGATTACGCCGGTCCCTGGCACGGTGTTAGTGGTGGTAGGATCTAGTCAGGGGAGGCGTCATGGACATGAGGGTGATGAGGTGAGGTGAGGCCCAGGCTGAGGAAGAAAGGGACATGACGTTGGGGTGGGGGCAAGAAGGCTGAGAGGAGCCGCCACTGATGAAAGGGGAGAAGAAGATGGGCATGAGGCTGAGAAAAGAAGCGTAATATGACGTGAGGGGAAGAAGGAAGATGAGGCTGGCGCTTGTCACGAGCCACGGCGGTTGACACCCAGCAGTACGAGAGGCACGGCGAGACCATGAAGTATACCCAGACAGCGTCTAGCAAGCCACGAGGTTGAGTCTGGGGATTTGTGCCACATGTGGAGATGACTTACTGTCTTTGCCAGCACTGCAATGGATCAATATCGGCGTCAGAGTCTCCGGAGACGAGGCGAGGTGTTCGAGGATAGTCCGGAAGGGGCGGTAGGGATTGTTGGGGCTGATGGCGCCAGACAGTATTGAAGCGTAAGCCTTCACGAAACCCTGTATACAGAGATGTTAGCCAACATGATCTTCCCTCCGGGCTTTGTCCTGGGCTCCCTGGCCGGCATGAAAATGATGTTCTCGGTATATGTCAGATGAAGGCGGTAAGACTGAGAGCCGCTCGCCGCGGTGCGCCACATCGAGATCGCTGGGGTGTTACACGACATGGGCAATGGGGGAACAACCTCGCATTGAAGGCGTCTTTAGGGCATGATTTGTAACGGCTCCACATGTCCGCACGTGTAGATGTACCCCCTGTGCCCCTGCTTGCCCGCCATGGCGGTTAGCCAGCCTTACCTGTGCTGCACGCTGTTCAAAGGTTGCCCAGCTTGAGCCTGAAGTGTGCCGGTATCGGAAAGAGGAAAGAAAACGCCCTTCCCGGGGAAGTAAACTCGGCAGAATAGCATCACATATCCAACGTCAACTGACCTCTGTACCGCCACTGTAGTTTCGAAACCGCAGCGCAAGTGCCTCGGGGCTGTAATCCGTGTCGAGAAACACTGGTGTATGTACCCGGCGCGCACCCTCCCATTCCCTAGGTTGCTCCCTCCCATTAGCCAGCTCAACCAGGGAACGGAGGTCGTAGATATGTGTGATTCCCAAGCGCTGAAGAATAGCCACACCTTCATCGTTCAGGTGTGTTGGGTCGGCTGCCCGGAAGAGGATTCCCTTGCGGATAGCCTTCCCGCTCTGGGTTTCGACTGGGTAGCCGCCGGCGTCTCGAAGATTCTCAATTCCAGGGGCGTGGATGAATGGTGGGGTGGGCAGGGTCAAATTGGTGGCCATTTTGTTTCTCGTTTCTCGTCGATGGCTTTATGTGATCTTCTAGATATGTCGGAAGGAGCCGTGGTTTCTAGGTAGGCGAGCTTACTGGCCGGCTGACAATATGGTCGTGGTCGAGGAGGCCCAAGGCCAGGTGATAGGCCACTCTTTTCTTTTTGGTATTGGCGTCCTCTGTGTTGAGTCAACCTGGGTTTGGCAGGTACAATGTGGAATCATGAAAATTTGAACCGGCCGTTAGAGCAAGCAGGAAGTTGCCTTGTGGCCATGAGATGTTGGTCATCTTACCCCACGTTTGTTCCAGGAAGGTATAAGCCGAGGTGTAGGTGAAGAGGATGATTAACAGCACTGGCTGTGAGACCCCGAACAAACTGTTAGCGCAAGACCCAGCCGGCTGGGTCTGTTTTGGCCCCACTCAGCCTCCAAATTCAGCTCGATAGATCATCGTCTGGGCTGCGTACTTTACACAGCCAGCATATCAGCCCAATGGTGGCAGCCTTGCCGTCCAAACTCACAAAAAGCGGTCAAGGGGCGTCCCTCTCTGCTTATTCGTGACTGACTGAGAAACTAGGCCGCGAACGGTTCGTGGCCATCACCATGAGAGTGGAACATCTTGTGTGTCTCGAGTGACGTGCTCTTCTGATATCTCGTCACAAGCCCCTTTTCTGATTGATTTGGTGCGCCGGAGTTAAAAGCAGTTTATTATTGGATTGACCAATCATGAGTGCTTGCTGAAGAGCCTCAATATCGATCACGTCTCATGTTGGAAATCGTGATTTTGCTTCTGGTGCCCGGGATCCGATGCCGGATCTTAGACATTGCGCCCCTTCATATGGTGGTATACTTGGCCGTGGAAGACGGCCCCGAGGTATCACGCTAAGTAAACTCCCCACGCACACTCAAGAATTATTTTCGAAGCTCAAAAGAAGCCGAAGCGGCAATTTGTCTTCGGTGTCACCAGGAGCATTGCTGCTTTGCGAGCCGTTTGTGGTCCATCACCGAGTTCCCCTTCCGGCAGATTGGCGTGGACGCCTTATGGAAGGATGTCAGAATGTTTGGGAGCCTTGCCGCTGCCAACTGTCCAGCACAAAAGAGCGGTCTGTCTGTGTGAGACAACTCGCTCATCCCGTGGAAGCCTGAACAACAGATCCACACTCGAGAACCATTCCCGCGCCGGATCTGAAACTTCCACGACGGCTGCCATGTGTTCATCCCGATCCAGCAAGAAAAGAGCCCTTGCATTCAGCCTCTTCTTGCCCATAAAGACCACGCCTAGGGGAAAGCCCAACTACCGCTTGCCGGCGTTGTGGCACGGCGATACCTGACGTGAAGAGTGAGTTGCGCTAAAGGTATAAGGCGGAGCTTTTCTTCACTTTCTGGTGGCCTGGACGTTGGCCGTCAGTCGTCATCCGGCTGTTGCTCGCTAGGCAGGTCTCGGTGACAAAGACGATCGAGCCCCTTGCCCCAGTCCCCAACGCTTTTGCCTCTTCTTGCCTCACTGTTGGGATAAGATACCACTCAGCCCCCCTGCGGCCCGACTTCTGCCTCTCTTCCACAACGTGCCCTGAACCCTTTTTTCTTTCGGTAGAATCTGCCGGTCTCAACCACCATGCCTCAAGGGACTATCCACTTCGCCACCACACTGTAAGTGATCCCTCTTTCATTTCAGAAGCCTCGCCAGCAACAATTTCCGCAAACTCCACTAACCGCTGCAGTATGTCCAGATTAACTCGTGACTTCTGTGGGTGATGCTGATCCCCATCCGTTCACCGTCGTAGGAGCTTGTAACCGGAAAGGATATGATGGCTGGCTGGCTATAGGGAACCAGAAAGCCGACATCATCGTCAGTCACAAAAACATGATGCACAGCTTCGGAGGGGAAAGGTTTCAAAAGAAATAATTGCAACTTTGAGACTAAAACCTGCTCTCAAGTTCTTCCGCTAACTGACACATGAAGAAAAATGGAAAGCAATAAGAAGCCAAAAAAAAAAAAAAAAAAAAAAAAAAAAAAAAAAAGGAAAAATAACCACACTCCGGAGCGATGAAAGTAGGACCGATGATGCATTTATGGGAAATTTAAAGAAAAAGCAAAAGGGCGTTGATAGCTTCAAAATAGCAGCAAAGAGATTGTGGGATAATGTGAACAGTGTGGGTGTGGCGGTGAAACGCTAAGGTGAAGAAGAAAAGGGCCAACATCAAAATATGAAAGAAAACAAGAAAATCTCCCAAATGAAACCCTGAATCATTCTAAATGCATGCTCTTTCTATCCGAAAACACCAGGCCCAAACACCTGAGACGAGACAAGAGAAAACTGCGATGATGTACTGCAAGGATAGGAGACTGGGTATCGAGGTTCTGCCGCAATGCACCGCCATGTGTTGTTGTATGTTAACTCCCCGAGTTGTTGAGTGTCTGCCAACCGCCAACTTGAAACTCTCGCATGCCTTTGAACGGTAACAGGCGATTCTGAAAGACGATGTGTAAAGGCTTTCCAGAGACGTTGCCGGAGGTGGGAGTTCGACAGTTGATTTACTGCTCAATGCGAACCCACTCCCTTGTCACTTGGCACTTTGAGCAAGGGCCGCGATGTTGGCAGTCCATGTCCAAGCACTGGGGAGTGGTGGACATGGTGTACGCGCCAAAACCGCATCTATGGCATTTCCAGAAGGTCTCCAGATAGTATCCGTTTGCGTGGTACCAATCGTCATAGCTGGTGTCAGGGTTACCAGTTGATCTTGAGCCGCTCGACTTTGAGTTGGTCATGATGAAGATATGTGGGTGGTGCTGGTTGCCGTGGGAAGATGGATGACTGGGTTGAGGGTCTTGTGATGAATACTGAAGGATGATGCTTTCGAATTGAACCACCCGAGCCAGAAAGAACGCTTTATATCCATATGATGGCAACAGCAATGCCTCTCAAGACAGGCAAATATGACCTAGGGTGGCTTGGAAAAGGCGATTAACATTTCCTACACAAAACAGCACAAAATGACAGTTCCACCAGGGGACGAGGCATTCTGGTCCATGAATGTCCTCATTTCCTCTCCAACAGTGCCACCATGGCTGTGATTTGTTCATGGACGATTGGTAGTTGGACAGACGTGGAAGTCGGTGAAGGAAGGACCAGTGACTCCGGCAGTCCTTCCCAAGGCGAGTTCCTACCGCCCATAGCTTCCTTCGGTGAGGTTCAACCATGGCGAAAGAGGAAAGAAGCGAGCCCAGTTTGAAGGGCAAAAGGTCCCCCAACGTGTAGAAGAACTGAAGGGCCGTAATGTTCCCTGTAACCACGCCAGTGCGACTCGGGCCCAGGCGACGTATGGCCAGTTCCAGTTTGCATCTCGAGGAGTCACCGTTGAATTGCTGGCGTGCATCTCATTTTGTGGGCAAAGGGGGCTTGTTGTTTGCCCAGAGCCCAGGTCCAAGCGTTCCCCAACCGAGGACAACAGCCAAAAGTCTGGCTCCGAGGTGATCAAAGCACAGGAGTAGTTCCAGAAAGGTAAATTACTGGCAGCTTCCGTGTGTTTGATAACAGCCAGTCCTTGTGCTAGGCGATGCGTAATTCTGAAGTGGCATGCAATCGACGGAATTCTGTCAGGACAAAGCCCAGCAAGACTGTGCAGCATATGTAATATCAGCATGGTGCGAGCTGATAGAAGGATTCTTCCAAATAATAACTTACACCTTTGTGCACCGTCACATCTCCATCTGGTGCTCAACCCTTTCTCTGCGTCATATGTCGGGACATATTGAAGCATGTTGGGTGCGTAGATGGATGGTGAGAGGCTCCCGGGGAAGCAGACGCAGCCACCCCGGGTGAGCCACCTGCAGTACCCTACGGTCATGGGACCTAGCCCTATCACCCACATGGGTGATAAAATCCAATGTAAAAATGAAATTCCAACAGTGCCATGAAATCGAGCGGTTGAGAGACTACCAAGTGCCAAACCCATGCTCAGTCGTTAGAAGACCAGTAGAACCCACAAAGCCAATTTTTGTGACTGGACAAATACCGAGATGATTGGCCTCCGCAGAAGGAGCATGAACAGGGAACCTTTGCGTTGATACTGGAATCCACTGGCAAGTCGAGAACATAGTTGCGTGGCCATGTTGTACAGAAGAGATGTGTTGGTCTGGCATGGTGAGGACAGTTGATGTTTGTCCATGCCCTTGCTCTCTTGTACTTGGGACCTGTCAGCTCCGGATAAAATTGCCTGATTCATCAAAGAATAATGAGCAAAGGTAGAGTATCGCCAACTCTTTGGAAACATCCGATCGAGCAATCATTGACCTCCTGAAAGTAAACAGGCCTTCACTCGGTCTGGCTCCTCGCCCTTAAATAAACATCCCTCGCCGGGCTCTCGGCTCAGTGATATGGCAGAGAACAGAGCCGCAACATTCTTTCAACCTCACTATTCTTGGAAAACATCGCCCGGGGCAGTCTTGGTTTTAGTATTCCCGGCCAGGATCTCCATCATGATTGGATATTCAGGGTGTGTAGTGAGTGTATGTCTGCATGAGGTAAGGCCATGTGTACACGTTGGACGACACGCAATATCGGCGTAACTAAAGGCTCTGGTGTAAGAGTCCACCGACGGTAGAGATGCCCACGCGTAGCTTTGATGTCGCGGTTCTGTTTGGCTTTCTGGCTGACCTGAACCGCCCCAGTACGACTGCAACACAAATGCCGGACCTAGGGGCTTCCCTGAAGTCCGCCCATCATGTACGAACGTCAACACAAGGTGTTTTGTGCTTCGGTTTCATTCGGTCCAGAAAGCATTCGAAGGTCCCGGTAAGGAAATTCGGCCAGCACGGCTGCAGGGCGTTCTCCATGGCTGGGCTGTTGTGGAACTGGTAAAATGGATTACCGAGTTTGAGACAAGACTCGGTGTCCGCCTCTCCAAACTCTGCACACCACGCTATCACCACCGCCTCTCCGAAGATGTTACTTGGGAATGCTGGAGGTAAAGCACTCGGTTCAGGAGGGTGATTGGTCGTCATCCAATCCAGTTGGCTTACAAAACTGACAGAAAGAGGCGATAGACTTTGCCAGGGCGAGCCGTTTAAGTTCTGATAGAGGCGGCGAAACTAAGAGACCTATGATGTAAAAAGAGGTTGAGAGTATAAATCTGGGCGAAGCCTGTTCTTTGCTAAATGAGGATGTAAAACAGCTCCATGGAAATGTGCTATGGCGCTATGGACACAGCCGTTCGGTCGGGAAAGCAGCCAACTGGTCACAATGCTGACATCTGATAACGGATAAGCCCAAGTGTTCGGATGAATTGACATCGCCAAATAAGATTAAATGTACCGCCCCTGAGAAATGAGTTGGGCTAAAACCAAGCTGTTGGATTTTGCTGCAAACAATCAGAGCCCGAAACGACGTTGCAAAGTCTCGAAGTCGCGATCTCACAGACGAGCTGAATGGTGGAGATCACAACCCCGCTGGCATCTGCCAGGGAGCCCATGCGCACCGCCTAAGCTCAGACCACTTAGTTGAACCCTTGCCGAGATGCAAGTGCCACCTTTGACAGTGACAACATCACTGTTGAGCTACGTCATTGGCGCAAATTATCGGGAGTGGTCACGTTCATCCCATGTTTCAACTGCTCATCTTGGTTTTCTGCTTGGCTTCTTGTCAACCTCTTCCTGATCTTTTTAGATGTTTTCTTTGGAGCGCAGCGGATCCACCGTTCCCGCCAGTTGTCCCCGCCGATCAAAGCAGTCACTTGCCTGTCGCTGAACTATCGTCGCGCCGGCGTATCTTGGCGCAGAGATCTCTTCTGTCGTCTTTGTTCTCCCTCTCTGCTGTTGTGTCCCAACATCCCTCACGCCATCGCCTGATCACGCAGCGGTCCGTTGAACCACCACCCAACGTCCAGAATAAACTGGGCACAGCACCACTCTTCTGTCGCTTCCATTTCCTCACGACGAACTCAGATAAACATCACGGAAAAGTGGCCAACCGACAGAATGGCGATTGGGAATTTCACACTGAGCTATATGCTCTTTACAATCCTCCACTTCTGCCAGTTTGCTCTCGCCATCACAGTCTGCGCCCTCTATGGCGTCGAGCTCGACCGTGCCCGTAAGGCGAACGTGAGCGGTGATTCCAAATGGGTATGTTCCACTTCACACCTCACTTGACAATCCATCGTCTTTTTTTACAAAAACACACACTCACATTTCCACAGATCTACGCAGAAGTAGTAGGTGGCCTCTCGGCCATCACGGCCCTCCTCTACTGCATCCCCTACATCCTGCGCTTCGCCGCCATCTGGGTCTGGAACCTCGTCCTCTTCATCCTTTGGATCGTCTTGTTCGGCATCTTTGGCAAGATGTACATCAACGAAAACCCCGAGGGGAACCACGACATCGTTCGCATGAGGAGCGCTGTTTGGGTTGTTCTCGCCAACGCCATCCTTTGGCTAGTTAGCTTTATCGCTAATCTGGTGTACTGGTGGATGCACAAGGAGAGGAGGAGCAGGTTCACTAGCCGTGCTAAGGTTTAGGAGGATACATGGAAGCACTGGCCTTTGAGGGAGACAGGGTATAGGGGATGAAGTTGGAATACTGGAAAGGGAGGCGGGGAGTTTTTATGGGATGGAAATGCTGGCATGGAGCTGATGTGGTTGGAAAGCGGATTGTGGTGGATTGGGTTGCATGAGCGTTCATACAGGGGAAGTGTGCAACGTGTGATGGAAATGGTGTGGCATGGGATGAAGGAGTAAGGGTAAGGAAGGTAATGATGGCTCTTGGGTAAAACGACACGATACCCCCATGCTTGAACACGATAATCGATACCCTGTTTAATATTCTTAATAATGTAATTTTCATTTTTTTTTTCCAGTCTGGCAGTCTGGGCAAAGGTAATAATGATGTTTATCTGACCATCTGACGGTTTGATCTTGTGGTTCTCGAGCATGGTGATGTTTGGGTTGTATCCAACACCCTTACACAGTCGTGACAAACCACCAGGCCACGCAACAATGTACCTCAAACACGCAAACAGACGGTGGGGCCCAGAATGTTCGGACAAAACCAGCCTGTCTACGGCATATGTTGGGGGTGACAGACAGATCGGAGAGATTTGTTCCATGTCATCTTGATCTGTTCTCATACTATCTGCGAAGGGGTATGACAAGATACTTTGCCGATCCCCTCCCGCTAGCCTCATATCTCGGTGACCGTTTGATGAAACCACTCCGATGGGAGGATTTCTGTGGAGCTTTTTTTTTTCACTGAAGCCATATGTACCAACCACAACCATGACACCATGAATCCTTGAACAGTCGATGACTGACTCCCCTGATGTGCAGGGCTGGCTCACTGCCGTCATGATCTCAAGATCCTCGCTTATCGCTCGGCACCTGGCCGTGGCCACGTGGGGGGGAACGGAGATATAAATATTTCCCCCCATCGATGGTGACGTCACTGATCCTTTTCAAAAGTTTCATCGCCAGACATTTCGAGATGCTTGCACCTCCCAACAGATTTCACTCGGGGAATGTTGCTGTGTTTAGAACTGAAGTGAGATACTGACTGAGACTCTGTCTTACAATGCCCTGGCAGTTAGCCTCAGCGCTACTACTGCCAAAAGGATGTTTCATGCACTTGTTGTGAATGGAGAGGGGGGAATAACGCTCCGCAACTCCGACCTGGGAACCTTATCTAGGCGGAAAAGTACCCGTGCATATAGATAAAATAAAAAAAAAAAGGAAGAAAAAAAAAGGAAGAAAAGATTCCAAGCAGCTTTCCGTCAAAGGGACACCGTGCAACGCACCGGCAGAGAGATCAACAACCAAGTAGACAACCGTCCAGCGGCGAAGCCCTCGGCGGTAGGGTCGCCAGCGGCGCGGGGCCTTTCCGAGTGTGAGTGAGACAAAAGCGAGGGAAAAATGTGGAAGAAATGTGAAGGACCCATGAAGATCGGCAATACACCGCCCGTTGGGTCGCTAGGCAGAGATAACGAACCCGCTCGGATCGAACCATTATGACCAGATCATTTCCAGATACCTGGCGGGACCCCGCGTGTGGTATGCCCCCGGTGCCGGGTCTCGCATTCGGAAACGGCGCTCAACCGGCGGGTTTGGACCTGGCCGTGGTGTTTGAGAGGTTGACGGGAGGCCAACCACTCACCACTGTGCCGGGTTTGCGAGACCGCTACCTGGCAGTGAATTCCTTCCGAGCTGACAACTGGTGTGAAGTAGTCGGTTCCATGAACAGTGAAAGCTCGCATGGCAGCTTGCATTCCGTATCCCCAAAGAATGGGTTTCCATTTTACTACAACAGGACTAGCAATGCCAATTGCCCATGAGCCTTGCATCGAAGAGAGGAGCCCTACCGCTTGGCACACATTCGATAGGTAACATAGGTTGTGGGCGTTTACCGCTTGGCGATGCAGCTGTCCACACATGTATTAAGCATTCCCCCCATGGGCCCTCACACCTAGAGCCACCATCTCAAGATTTGCTTGATGAGACCCTTTTCTCGTAGCTATGAGCGATATTAGACGGCATATGCAGCCGGCCATGATGGAGAATGCAGCTACATTCGCTCCCAGTCAAACTTTGGATGGATGCATGAAGCACGTCTTTTGTTGGAGTTGCGTACCCCACCCCTCCTTCAAGCATGTCGCAGTGATCAAGCCGTCGTCATCTACTTCCCTTCGAAAGGATTCGAAGGCAAAAAAACTTCGTCCCGTATGTCTTCGCCGTCTAGAATTTGTGATCTGGCGCAGGTAGCAAGGTCAGAATGCATCTGCGGTGCAGGCGAAGCCGGATGGAAAGGGTTTGGATGTGCGTTTGATAGACTGATAACATTTCAATGAAGAAGCGCCACATCCGCTCTAGGGAAGATCGTCAGCCATGTCCACTTTGGCAAACATAAGCAAAAAGAAAATAGCGACAGAAGGAAACATCGTCGCGTTTGCACTGCGTTAGCGTGCTGTGGGGTTGTTGGCCATGGGATTTCGAGATGTCCATCCTTGTATATCAGGCCCGTCTTGTGCTCCGTGTCTCTGAAATGCGCCTCACGCGAGACGCCACGGCAAGACAACCGCCGCTCAGGACTACCGCATCGTATTCGATGTGATGTGAGAGCCCGCTGTAGGTGGTCGGATACACGGACTGCCCGCGTCGACGTAGAAGGTAAAAAAGCGTTGTACTTTCACCCTGCCTTTTGCTCCAGGAGACGCCATGGTGGGCGTGACGTTATAACTGCGAGAGTGCCCATCTTCCCATCACCGCAACCAGGCGTGCCCACACGCACACGCACAAGGCGGCCCGGACGGACCCTGGCTCCCTGGACAGGTGGCGGGTCATCAGGGTTCAGTGACAGGGATCTCTTGAAGAAAGTAACAGTACAACCATCCAAAACAGGTTGTTCAGGGTATCAGGGCCCAGCAAGAAGAGAAAGGTGAGAGGAGGAGGGGCGTGGGCTCAGTAGGGATGCAGGAACCTTGTCCTTGTTGATAGGTGTATGGAGCGGGTTCGGCTTCTCCAACCACCGGCAGCTTTGGGCTGCTTGGAAAGAGATATGAATGCAGCCGTGGTCCCAGGCGGCTACAACTCTCTTGAGTTGCGGTTCCGCGTCGTCCCATATTTCCCTGCCATGCCACTTCAACCGTCCCCCGTCCGTCTAAGCGAACCGCCAGTATCAGCAAGATACACCAGGCCAAAGCAGTATCTACCCCCACCATAAATTTCTATGCGGCTCTCTGGCATTTCCTTTTCTCGTTGTGTTTCTCGACTTGGTGTCGTCGACCTGAGGAGAGGGGTGTTTATTTCAAGGGCTGTCAGCAGGCCAGCTTGACACATGATCTTGAGCTCGGTCGATTAAGTCAACATCACAACCAGGCAGTTTCTAGACTGCTTGCTTGTTTTCGTCCTCGAGTCGAGTCGTTATCATCGTCGAGCCCACCACGTTTCTATATTCGACATCGATTGGCGGTTTCGAAACGGATTTTGGCATACACATATGGTCCATTTTGTATATTCACGCTCGGAAACGCCTTGAAGCGCCTGTCGGCACCGCATATTGTTGGCTGACTGGAACATACAGAATACAACAAGGATCACTTTGGGGTTCCGGTACGTGGATTTGACTTACACAAGCAAGTGGCAGGGAACCGGTAGGACCGTGGACGACGAGTGTCATTCATCCTATCACTGTGGGCTGCAAGGAGAAGATTTGGACCCTGTGGAACATTTCGGTGCTTGCGCATTGTGCATGTGGACTGGACCGGTCGAACCTTCCTGTCAATGGAGGCGTTGCTAGCAGAAGGCACTCCTGGGCCCGGGCGTTTCACCCGTAGGCAGGTCTCTCCACAGCTCTTGCATCAGAGATATCCTCATTTCTTATCTGATCTTTGACGTCGGACGAACGTGTGTGGCAACAAGAAACTTAGAATCCCTCCTGCTGACAACTGTCTCCAGGTGTGATCGTCACACAGCCCCTCATAGTTCAAACCCATTCTCCATCTTGGACAATCGAAGAGATCGACCAGCGGCAGTCCATTCGCAACCTTCATCGCCATGAAACGATCTGTGACAGACCGGTCCTGGAGGGTACCTCTACAGCTGAGGCGGCAGGCCATGCACCGACGAACCTACTCCGACTCTTCGGAAGCATCTCATTGCTCCCGTGCATCATCCAGTTCTGAAGATCAGTTCGCCTTCTCACCAGCTACTGAGAACCCGCCATCCCAAAGTGCGACATCCAACTATCCGGCTTCTCTTGACCGGACTGCTGGTACGTATACCTCAACGCGCGCCGTTTCCCCTTGAGTATCTTGATATTTTCGCCGGACAAGTCGATGGCCGCCAGCTATTTCCCCAGGTCAAATTCCCCAGTCTCTCTCGGTCCATGCTGCCGGAATGGCGAGAATCTGAGGCGCATGGTCGACATCTCTAACTTGAGGTGGGCGGTTTTGGATGTCGTGGCTTGCATTCTCAGCGGCGTGGGTGCCATCAAGCGCTACTCTCCAGTGAGACATGCATCGGTTGTGTTGGTGCTCAAGCGGTTGCGTCAACGCCTAACTCCTCCTGGCCACAGTGGGGGTTCCCATCCCCAACCTACACGGCTTTGGGGGGTTCCATGGGGGAAAACAGAGTTTCTGCAATGGACCGAGCGTGCCACTGCAGGCTTTAAGCCGGAGCAGCCAGCTTTGGCGGCTCCCGAGCCGTTCCCATTAGAACCCCTGTTGATGTTCCATGCAATCGCTGCGTCATTAGACTCCAGTCAAGCTTTGTCACTTACAAGCTACGAGGTCACTTGCATGATGCTGACTACTTGAGTAGATATCAACTTCGACGCCCAATGCTCGGGAGATGTGGCAGGTCCATCAGTTGACACCCCTCAAGTCAGTTCTAGCAGCCAGAGCAGGCCCATTGCCATCGAAATTCCATCATTCCGCAGACACGATACCGTCACGGGTGTAGACGCTTCGCTTCCCCCGGCACCGCTATCAGGACGAGGTGATATCCCTGGGTATGTACATTCCCTGAACATGCACTCGCTCTAGGCATCGCCGGCCCGTCCAAATACTGACCCGGATACTGATTCGTCACAGCGGATATTTCCCTCTCCACGAAGATCCCCAGTCCAGGGTTACAATTCCTCATCCTTTTCACAACGGCGCCGACATGGCCAGACATCATTCTTGGCAGAGGGCTGCCGAGTCCACCCACAGGGCGGCGAGCCCTTTGTCGATGAGCATGAGTACCTCTGTTAGAAACGAAGCTGGCCACTTCCCCTTTTCTGGGCACTCGGTGGAAACGTCATTGAGTGCACATACACCCGCAACGTCATACATCCCAATTGGCCATCACGACGGCATTGCGTTACCGCTTGGGAAGTACTACCCAACAAACTGGGAGAGGCGCCATGGAAAGAGTTCTCAACAATCACGGCCCTCTACGGGAGCAAAGGCGGTGTCTTCGAGCGGCCACGAGCCTCAGGGACAGAAGCTGCGCCGGGAACAAGGACATGCTCGATCCAGTTCCGAAGTGAAACGCCGGATTCAACAATATCAACGCGATATGGTCGCCCAAGCAACAATGGCTGCGAGGTCGGTGGTAGCCAACAGTGCTGCTCTCCCGGCGGCTCTGGGAGGGGGTGATGCCTTCTTCAACGCTCATCAACTCGGAGCCAATCTCTTGAGGACGAAGCCAAAGTCTCCTCGACTGGCGCCCCTTGGAAGTCCTGGACCCGTCACCCCGATGTCTCTAGAGGGTGAAAACAGCGGCTACCTGACCCTTGGCCGCCCCATGACAGGTGCCGATGCCGAGCGCCAAGCCGCTGAGCTGGAAAAAGCCATGCGCGCGGATGAGGCGAGGCGGAATAACTCACACTGCTCGCTGGGGGCGCTGTCTGTCTAAACCACCATCACCTCCTTGGCCGCACGTGCTTCAGCTTTCAAGACACACTTATTTCTTTGGTTGGTTCTGGACACCGTTATGCATCATCGCTTTACATCGCCGGTAACAAAAAAGGCAAAAGCGAGAGAAGCCGGAATTCCCGGCTGTCTTCATATCAGTGATACCCCTCTTTAAAGAACGATGGAGCGTGGCAACGACAGGACTGGAACAGGATAGGGCATATACTCATCTGCAATACATACCCGTGGATATGGGTTGGAAGACTTTGCTTTTTGTGTATATAGAGCTTTGCTTTTGGTATGGGATTATGAGAACATGCTCTTACTGCCGCTTTTTCGAGTAGCCACATCGCCTGTGAACCCTGATGCATAGTTAGACATCACCTCATCATCTACGACACAGGCATCTCTTCAACCATTCATCCCTCCCCTGGTGTCCTGTAAGCCTTTTGACACTTGACGTCTTTGTCGCCCTGAAATTTGGTTTCCGCACGACTTAAAAACTAAAGGGCCAGGCGCTTACCGAACAGTTAGTTTGCCTCCGATTGTGTCTTGGGGGCGATGATGATATTTAAGACGGCGAAAGGGAAAGGGGGGGTAACGTGGTAAAGGGGGTGATGTGGTAAATGGTATTGTGGTGAATATGGTAGAGCAGGAATGTGCTAAAGGGTCAAAAGAATTGTGGCAGGTGGGGATTCATAGCGGGAAAGAAACAAATGATAGAGGAGTGAGAGGTGTAGGAGAGAATGATGGATGGAAAGTAGCCATGGTTAGAAGGAAGCTATGGGTAGAAGGAAGCTATGGGTAGAGAGAAAGGTTCTAAGGATGGGAACGAGCAGAGATGGGAAGGACAGACAGAAAGATGCTGGCGCGGTGCGACGGTAGCAAGGGGTAAGCCATGATAACAAACAAAGCAACACTGGGATATTTCACTGTCGATCTGGGAAGAGTTTGAGGAAATTTCCTCAAGGGATGTTTATTTTTTTCATTTTTTCACATGCGTAATAATATATATGTTGACATATACAAAATGACTTTTGACATGGCAAGACAACGGACATACCATCTACCTAGCTCCTGACCCAAAGCAGAAATACATCTTGTGTGGTTTTTTTTGCCTCCTGGCTTTCGCTCCTTATCAAACTTCACAAAACCAAATAGCACTTCCAGCCAGATCACTAAACCAATAACTCCCTTTGAAACCGGCCCTTTGTGCGCTTTTGGATATCATATCGCAACAAGAATAAAAACAGACAATGAAACAAGTCCCACCAATGATTAACCTTCCCCCCCCCCCCCCCTTTTTTTTTTCAACCAGCCATAACACTCCTCCCCCCGTCCATCGTAACCCTATTCCTCACTCGAATCTTCATCATCTCGCCCCCTAGCCTCCTTACCTCCCCTTTCTTCTTGTCAACCCCGACAATCGCACTCGGCGAAAACACCAACGCCTCCCCCACCTTCAACCTCACAATCTTCAAGAACAGCTGCAATTTGACATCTCCTTTGCCCCCTAGGCTCAACGCAATCCCCTCTTGTTTCGCATCCTCGCCATCCTCATCTTCCTGGGTAGTAGTAGTAGTAGTAGTAGTAGTAGCAGTAACCTCTGCCACCAACCTCCCGCCCGACTGAACACCCGCCAAGTGTTTCCCCAACGCCGTAAGCCAGTCAGGCGAGGTGAACCGATGGACAATCGTGACGCTGCACAGGTCGAGGAGCTTGGGTGAGATGGTGGGTTCCTGCGTGGAGATAATCACACGCGCTCCCAAATGTCGCTGCAATCTAATAGTGGACAGGAGGTTCTCGGTCAGAGTCTGACACTGGGCGCTACCAGTCATGTACTTGTGTGCTTCATCCAGCGCAATCGCCCGTCCGACGTCATCTGCATTTTGCTCCAGAAAAAGCGACAAGCAGATGTTGAACAGCGAGCAGGCCATCTCAGCCGTGACGCAAGGGCAAGACAAGTCAACAATGGTGAGCTGGCCACTGCGGGGGGTCCAGTCGGTGCCTTGGGATTTAGACTTCTCGATTGGCATGTGGCTGTGCTGTGAGTTCCTCATGGTGTACTTCTTGGCCTGGGAATGCACCATGAAGGACTCGAGGGTGTCGAGGCGCTGCTTGAGAGGGGCGACCTGCTGCTCTGTTAGATCTTCTAGGTCGATGGCCTTCTTGAAGGCGGAGTAGTCAAAGCCTGAGTTGGTTGCTTGCTGGAGGATGCGGAGATCACGGAGGATCCGCTGGGCGACGTGGAGGTACAGAGGGAGGTTGCCTTGAATGGAGGAGACGGCCATGAGGTCGAGCATGCGGCCGGTGTTGAGGTCCGCTTCGTTAATACGGAGCTCTTCCACAGTGATGTGAGGGAAGCGGGAGTAGATTTTCTGAATCCGTTGTTAGCTCCATGACAACGGCTGAGGAAAAGGAGAAGGGGTGCGTACCTGCATCGTCTGGATGTTGGTAGGAGGACACAAAACCCGAACCTTGATGTCCGTGTTGGATGAGAGCCAAGCAGCTTCGCACGGCGAACCTCCAGAGTCTGAGGTGAAAGTGTCGTAGTGAAAGATGATGCCCGTCAGGGGGCGAGGCAGAGTATTCGCGCGGCAGGGGACCAACACATTCTCCAAAAGGCATGAAAGAGTGTGGCTCTTTCCAGAACCTTGACTACCACAAATGAAAAAGCTGGATGGCGCAGCAATGTTCCAAAAGATGCGGGGATCCTCAAATTTGGCGCCAGTCTCGGCCTGACTGAGGTCGCCGCCTAGGAGACCATACTGACTGAATGGTTTCTCCGCGTGGTACCCAGCAATACCTCGAGCGTACTCGCGGACACCTTCCGTGAAGAGGGGTGTTGTCGTGATCTCGTTCAGCTCGTCTAGCTCAGGGTGATGATCGAGAAGAGAAAGATGAGTTTGCAAGACATCATCCTCATAAACAATCTGGTGGTTGACATCTGTCAGTTTGCTGGAATCTTCGTGGTCGGATTTGTCCTGGGCCGCAACTGAATCCAGCGTAGAGGATGTCGTCTCGCCGGAGGGAACTTGAAGGTTGGCCATGCGGGTAGTGGGACTTTCCATGGGTTCACCCGTCATGCTGAACCCGCACTGGGACAAATGGCTGCCTGGATGGTGGTTGAGTATGCTTCCAATAATTGGCTCTTCGGGAATTTCTCGCTCGACCTCTGCCTTGTCCTGGTACTGTATGATTTTTTGGGCAACGATTTCTTCAAAGTTGTCCCACGAGAAGTCGATGAGGTTGTCTGAAGGAGTTGGAGGGAGAGAAATTGAAGGCTGAGGCCCTGTTATATATCGGTTTGGGCCCCTCAAAAGAAAAGCTTGGAACGGTCTGAACTGGAGCGTTGTCAGCCATTCTGGCCTTCTTTTGTGAGGGCATGCTCATGTTGGGCAGCGACGCCGGGTCACAACGTCAAGTCGTTTGTTGCGGTGCAGGCGAGAATACAAACGGCAAACGGAATGAGGGACAGTGAATAGCAGTTGACGACACTCCATATAAAAGTCGGTGGGAAACAGCATGAGATTTGTATACCACCAATGGTTGAGTTCAGGGGTTTGACGTGGAATGGAGCGCACGTGAGGACGACGGGGTTTGCCTGGGAGTTTCTGTCAGTCCCAATTCGGAAAGGGCGTCTTTTGTCAAAAAGCAAAGCATGTCGGGATCCCTGTGACCTCCAACCTCGCCGGCTCATTGGTATCAAATCACGTTCAAGCTTTTTAACTTTTGGCTTGAAAGTGTGCAGGGCTTGCGTTTGAGCCCGCTGGCAATTTGGATCGTCGTGCAGAGGGAAAAAAGAAAAAAAGGAGGCATCAAGCCGTTGTGCATTGAGAAAAGTAAAAAGGCTTGAAGTTCACACACTTACCAAAACTCTTTCACCCACCCGCGGACACCTCACAACAAATTGCATGTGCAGCTCAATGCTATGTTCAATTCTTCATCCAAACTTGTTTCATTGCATCAGGGGTATCAAGCTTCAACCCTCCCTCCTCTTCCCCATCCATTCATCCATTCATCTTCCTCAATTAAATACCGATATATACACCCCCATATCCCAAACCCCTTCATAACTCAAACGAAATAACCAAATCCCAACAAACGCCCACCCATCTGTACTTTCACACACCCGTATCCAATCATTTACGCAACCTTTTCAGGCTTGCCCTCACCAACAACATCAACCCCCTTATCACTCCCGGCATCCTTGCCCTCAATCTTCTCCGTCACACCCTCAGTGGAAGACGGGCTGCCGGGAACCTCATGCTCCTTCCTCCAGAAATCCTTCTTCCCGCTCGCCAACCTCTTCATCCAAGGAGGGATAACACCGCCAGTCTGGTTCCAGCTCCAGGGCTCCTTCTCCTCAAAATTGGGAGGCACAATCCTGCCGCCAGAAACCTTGGCGATGATCCAAACAAGCGAGTTGATCAGGATGTACAAACAGATACCGGCAATCAAGCCGTCCGCAATAGAGTAGGTAAACGGCATGATGGCGATGCAGATGAACGCTGGGACGGCGTCACCAATGTATTTCCAGTTGATGTCCACGACGGCTTGCACCATCATGGATCCGACAAGGACAAGCACGCAGCCGGTGGCCCAGGGCGGGATGGAGGCGAAGATGGGAGCGAAGAAGATGGAGATGAAGAAGCAGAGGCCTGTCCACATGGCCGTGAGACCGGTCTTGCCACCTTCTCCGATACCAGCACCAGACTCGACGAAAGCGGTGACGGGGGGAGTACCGAGGACAGCGCCGATAACAATGGTGATGGAGTCGACCATGTAAGCGATGGTGGAACCCTCGAAATCCTGAGTGACGGGGTCGACGAGGTTGGCGTAGCGGGCCATGGAGTACAAAGTACCGGTCGTGTCCAGAATATCGACGTACAAGAACGTGATGAGAGCGAGACCGAAAGCCCCACCGTCCGCACCAGCGATGTTGAAATCGAGCACGTTCAACACGTTGGAAATAGGGTGGAAGTCAACGACCTTCTTGAAGAAGTCAAAGTTGTTGTTGCCGAGGTCGGTGTAGGGGAAGTAGGTAACGGGGGTGCCGCGAGGCCAAGAGATGATGGAGACGAGGATGATACCGGCAATGATGGCGCCCTTGACGCGATAGAGCATAAGCATGGCTGTGAAAACACCACCGCAGAAGATACCAATCCACATCATGGGGCTGCGCATCTTGACGCTGTCGGGGCATTTGCCTTCTGCGATGTCGGCCTCGAGACAGCCGGCAAGCTGGATGGGCACCGCCTGTCCGGGCAGAACAAGACCAATACCTTGAGCGTAAGTCAGACCGATGATGGTCAGGAAGAGACCGATACCAACGGAGGTGGCGAGCTTGATGCAGCGGGGGATGGCGCGAGCAAGCCATTGGCGCATGCCGAGGAGAGCGAGAGCGAAGAAGATGAATCCTTCAATGAAGATAGCCGTGAGAGCGGTCTGAAAAGGGACATTGGCGGAACCGTTGAAACCGACGACGGTGTAGGCGAAGTAGGCGTTCAAACCCATACCAGGAGCAATACCGACTGGCCTGTTACCCGAAGAATTTGGTCAGTTTATTTTATTCAACCTTCCTCCCCCCACCCCCCCTTTAACCCCCTGACAAGTGAAAACACATACAGGTTAGCAAAAAGACCCATGAAGAAAGTCCCCATAGCAGAAGTAGCGGCGGTGGCAGTGATCAAGTCCTTCTTAATCTCGGTCTTGCAGAGCTGGTAATCGAGGTTGAACAGAGGCGAGGTGGTGTTGGAGGTCTTGCAGAAAGGATCGTCGCCGAGGGGGTCATTGGAGCAGACGCAAGTACCACCGCTGTCGGCGACGATATTGGCGTTAACCGCGATAATGTAGGCCATGGCGAAGAAAGTCGCAAGACCGGCGCGGAACTCGGTAAGGAACTGAGACCCCTTTCTCTCCTTGGGCTGTTTATTGACATTGCTTGTAAGAACTCCGGGCTCGCTCTTTTCCTCTCTATTGGAGATGGCTCACATGTCCAGATCCTTCCAACTGAAACCAGTAGCCAACCGCGCTGGCGGCGACCCGCTGGTTGATTTTTTCTTTCCAACCCATGATGTCCGATTCTCCTGTGTATGTCGGGTGTGGTGTTGGATATTCGACCTGTGGCGAGGAGCTCGTCTCGATGGTGGAGGGCAAGCTTCAAAAATCCTATTTCTGTGTGGTGGAGTTTTTTTTGGCTTGACGAGTAAAGAAGCAAGAAAAGAGAAACAAGCTTTCCCAAGGGTCAGCCAGATGAGGAGTTGTAGCTGGCGACGTCAAGGGCGAGGATCACCAACAAGGCCGAAGCTCTCGTGCTGCTTCTGGGGCAAAAGAAGGAGCTCGAAGAGGCACGAGGTGGCATCGAGGGATCGGGAGCGGCGATGCATCTTTTTATTATTATTTTTTTGGGAAACGGGGACCCTGACTGCAGGCGTACGCTAAAATATTTCCCAGAAAAAAATCCCTTATCTCTTGGGGAAACTAGGGCAACTGAGAGGGTTGCCCATCCATCCATCTCCTCGCTACGCA
Source organism: Triangularia setosa (assembly GCA_033296915.1). Taxonomy (NCBI): domain Eukaryota; kingdom Fungi; phylum Ascomycota; class Sordariomycetes; order Sordariales; family Podosporaceae; genus Triangularia; species Triangularia setosa. Next base: position 53,187 of record MU866161.1, on the reverse strand, counting down.
TCATGGCTCAGGTCCCGCCACCTTCACCGGGGCGAGCTTGCCTGGGAAACATGGAACATGATGTCTCGACGGGCTTGGCGGAGTGGGGATGAGATGCAGGACTGGTGATGGAGGCGCCAATGCCATGCGAACATGCAGCTTCCACCCGCAGGTGTGGGTGGTACCGTATCTTTCCAATGGTTGTTCCCCCACTCCTATTGCCCAGCACTTGGGGATTCTCAGGTATCAGCCCCCCAAGAGGCTGGTTTTCTGTGTATCGTGTGGTGTTGCGCGAGAAAAGGAGGCTCCCGAAGCGGTGGAAAGTCGTGACAGCGGCGATATCCACCGTGTAAAAGCCGGCCGTCTCCACCCGCTGTGGCTTTTTTTTTCTCGATCTTTTCCATCTCCGTAGCTTTCTATCAGCCACCACCTACCTCTGAGACTTTGCGATGAGGGGGTGTCTTCTCCCCACCGTCATCCGATTTAGGAGCACTTGCGAATAACAATTAAGTTTTTCTATCAAGTAACACGCCTGCCGTCATTGGATGGCATGACCCGTAGCAAAACGGATGAACGGCCTGATCCTCTCTGGTCTCATTCCTGATGTGCGGTAGTGCCAGATGTTGAAAGCGGGGAGCGCCTATCTTTCGCTAGGCGCTAGTGCTGGGCGGGCGGCCAAGATAAACGGTGCCTCGGTCGGGTGAGACGTCCTAAAACGGGATCTAGCGGGTAGCCAAGAGCTCCAAAGCTTCTCTTACAAGTCTTCCTTTTGGGCCATCGTCAGATGCAGAATTGACTTGTTGACAATTGGATGGGAATGCGATAAGACAAGCCTTGATATTGTGTAATGAAATTGCGGAGAGACGGGCGGGCTGGAGACTGTCCATTTGAAGCAAACCATTGACTCCGTACTGAAGGAGTGGATGATTTCACACTGGGCTCGAATTCTCACTCCTGTCCGCCACCCCCCCCCCTCCCAACCATCTCACCACAGCGTTATCGCTGACACCGTACTTGACCACCCAAACAGGCGATATTTCGAGACAGCTAAACTCAAAATCCCCTATTCGACGAGCATAAGATGGATTGTTCTCGACTGGCCGAGTCCGCAATTAGATAAATAAATAAAAATACCGCTTATGTACTTAACTATATGTGAATTCACGCTTCTCAGACGCGCCTTCCGCCCGTCTCCCAGCACGTGCCCAAGCAGCACCAGCCGGGCAATCCTTCTCGGCCCCGTTGCAAAGTGCCGTTCAACCACTCACAAAACCGGGACCACCCGGCCTTTGGTTCCCAGGATTCCCGCCTTTCCACGGGGCGGAGCCCGCAGCGTTTCAATGCCGAGACTTACGTTCCCAATGCCGAGATTCTAATCTTCGATACAAGTTGTCAATGTCCAAAGAACACACAAAAAAACACCACAAGAAAGCAAAAATATGGATAGCTTTAATCAGCCATCGAGATGTTGATTAGAAAATGTACGAGGGGCAAGTCGGCGAGTTGCGACACACCATCTCGCCCTCTCATTCGCCAACAAAAACCCATACCATCGCTGACCTCCTATCAACCGCCAAGGATCTACAGCAGCTGCCAACCCGTTCCCCCCAGTCCACTATCTGCATGTCCTTCCCACTACCCGCCTGTGCCTCTCCATGCTACGTTGGGAAGGCAAGCTGTTGGTATTTGAGCGCCTGCGAGCACATACGACACCTGCGATAGGACTAGCTTTCCTGGTCTTTTGTTGACCGAGTTCTACCTCTAATGGGCAGAACTTCCCATAGCTGTGGTAAGCTCTCCATTTTTTTTTTATCTCTCTTCGAGATCGGACGGGTTGCTTACAAAGTAACACTCCCCGGCGATTTCCTATCCCCATTTTGACAGTTCATAAAAACCCTAGGGGGAAGGGGGTTGGTCTGGGCTCCTTCCCCCCACGAGCTGATAAGGCGCGGCATCTCATTCGTCTGTTGAGGGTCAGAGGCTACTTTGTTCAGGTCGAAACTACCGTATGCTTACATATGCAAAGCTTTGTGGGCTAGCTCTGGGGGGACGGACGGGCTGGCTGTCTGGCTGAGATGAAGGGGAGCATTCGTTCCTCTTCATCATCGTTGGTCAGTCGGTCGAACGGGTCTTAAAGGTGGTCTGCGGCTTCGATCATGTGGGTGTGAACCAGTTTGACTACCCGTACAAACATACCTCGTGACTATTGAACTTGATCAAGCCTGTCCTCAATTAACCCCAGCCGACAACTCACAGATCCTAAAGCAACCCGCAGTCATACAAAGACCACGCCCGTGGCTCCAAGCTTACATTAACGAACATGAGATGCCTGAGATTGGATGCCTGAGCCAAGGGAAGGTGAGCAAGCCCCAACATGGCCCAGCCCACCATAAAACAAATGCATTTGAGATAAAGCCGCCGTGAGGCGCGAAATAATCTAGGGATATCTGGTGAGTGCGTGGCTGATAAGCTAGGAAAACAAACACCAATACCAAACAACAACAATAACCACTATGATGAAAATGTTTTCCTCCCCCGCAAGTTACCTAGCTAAAGAAATCCTATTCCCCCTTTTCCCCGTCCCCAAATACCGAATGCCATGAGGATTATTTTTGTTTCCATGTGTTTTCTCCATGTTGCCATGTTTCATGGGATATCTTTAAACTCCGAGTAATGCAATCCGTCCCCCTTTTCCTATTTCGTGATCGAATGGCATAAGACGTATCCCATGTCCCCAGTATCCTATTCATACACCACATCTACAACACATGCCGCAGGTACTTCAATCCATCATCACCTCGTTCTCCTTGTTCATCCCAACCTCATTCTCCTTGTTCATCTCAACCTCGTTCTCCTTGTTCATCCCAACCTCGTTCTCCTTATTCTCACCACCAACCAGAGCACACGTCTCCACAGTCGGCGTCCCAACAACATCAGGCGTCTCGGCCCCATTGCAATCGCCCGGGGGAGGGGCCGTAGAGTTGGGATCAATCATAGGTCCCCCAGCATGTCCATCCCTCTCCATCATAGCCGCCAACCTAGCGGCTCTGCCTTCCTTTTTTCTCGGGACAGGAGCTATTGCATCAGAGTCAGTATCTCAATACCCAAAAATCTTGTCTTCCAGGGAAAAACACACCTCGATTATTCTCCTGCACATAAAACTGCCTCAGCAGCGTAACAGCCTCATCCCTCCCCCAACCACCCTCCGCCTCATAACCCCGTTCCACATTGCCCCCATCCCCCGGCAAATGCGACGTGTCAATCGGGTCGAGCACACTATTGTCCGGACTCCCCTTCACCTCTTCATCAGGACTCAAAACCTCCCGACTTTCTTGTCCTGCCATAGGCGCTGCACCACCGTCCTGACCCCCAGTAGTGGTAACGTCAGCACTCGACACCGGCCTCCGCTCCAGCACCGGTCTCGCAAGTCCCTTCCCATTCCTCGGCGCAGGTGAAGGCGGCGCGCTCGCCATCAAATACGGCGAGTTCTTGTGAATCCGGAATACACCGCCCGTGCCACCAAACTTGTCATTCACCGCCCCAAAGTAAACCTTCTTGATCTTCAACTGCCTCAGCAAGCTCGCGCACATGACACAAGGTTCAACCGTGACGTAGAGCGTGGATTCTTGGAGGACCGAGGGATCAACACGTGGAGAGGGGTGCAGTTTCTGGCCGTAGGGGAATAGATGCCCATCACGGGGGTCGACGTCGCCCCAGAGGGCTTCTTCCTCGTCAACGTCCTGTTGCTGGGAGTTGGCCTTGTCACCGAGAGGGACAATAGCCTTGGCGGGGCGGACAGGCTCGGTGTCGGCTTCAGGGGAAAACGACAACAAGGCGCAGATGGCCATGAGCTCGGCGTGGCGGGTGCCGTTGCGGCTGACATTGGTTGCGTTCATGCCACGGGCAATGACACGACCGTTGTGCACAAGCACGCAGCCGACTGGAGTTTCGTTTGTTCGGAGGGCAAGTCGGGCCTGGGGGGTGGGCATGTCAGTAAGATATGGTCAAGTCATGTGGGTGACACAGAAGCGTGAGGAGGCTGAGTGTATCAAGGTAGGACATGTCGAAAACTGATGCAGCAGCAGCAGCAGCAGCAGCAGCAGCAGCAGGTTTGATGCTGCTCAAAAGTCGTGCAACCAGACTAATAGAGGGCATCCAAACATCTTGTGTAATGAAACAAAAGCGGCCTGACGTATCCCCATTCTGGAAAACCATCTTCCCAAAGAAGAGGCCGGTGACAGGGGAGAGGGCAGCAGGTGCGTGCAAGCAGGGCCAATCCAATAAGTCGGTCTGATGTCCGTGTATGCCGATAAGCCGGCTTCACGTAGTCATAGCCCAAGCTTGCGGCGACCGCCCTCTTGAGTCAAGACAGAAAAAATGAAAAGACAAAACATACCATATCCAAAGCTTCCCTCATGAACCCACTGTGAATAGCTCTCTCAGCGGCCTGCTCAGGCGTCTCTTCCTTGTCGAGGATGTGCACCAACTCATCGCCAAGTTGGATCGTAGGCGGCGGCATCTCCTTCAGCTTACTAGTCTGCGAGATGGCGTGAGTCAACGGGACAGCAGGAGCGCGGGTAACCTCTTGAGTGGCCAGTGCCTCGTTGCCGCCGAAGATATCGGTCAGACTGCCATTGGACTGGACGAAATTTTCCTTGTTGAGAGTCGCAGGGCTGGGGCTGATGCCATTCTCTGCGGGAGTCGCTCGGATGGCGGTCGAGGCAGTACCGGCATTTCCATCCGAAGCCGAGAGAACACGATTGCTAGCAGAAGCATTCTCACCGAGGCTCAAGCGGGAGACGCCATTGGCAACACCGTCAGTCAAGTTGTTGGTCGTAGTCGTAAATTTGGCAGCAGAAGTCGCAGGGGTATTCTCTTTTTTGGCGGTCGGCGTCAGCCGTGGTATGGCCGGGACGACCTTGGGGAGGGATGCATTTCTCGACGAGTTCTGCTGCCGCAAGGCAGAGGAAGTATCCCCAGCCATGGTCAAGTCGGTGTTGTTGTCGCTATGTTGGCGGGCATGAAGGTCGACTTGGTTGTTGTCGGGGGTGGTGGTGTTGTTGTTTTCCAGAGAACCAGCAGCAGGAGTAGAAATACGTGGGAGAGTTGGCGGGCTTGGTCGGCGGGGGGACGATGTCGTTGCTGAAAGAAATGCGAGTGCTTGTCGAAAGACACCGGCGGGGAACCATAGGAGAGCCTGCAGAAAAGCAATGGCTTTGAGGCCAGTGGCCGAAAGAGCTTGGAACAGAGTGACTGCCATTTTTGTCCTCGGATGCGTGGGCCCTTTCACGCTGCCTGCGATTCACCGGGCAGTCCGCAGTCACGGCCTAGCCTGACATACACCCGCCTTGAAAGACCAGAATATCAAGAAAACAGGCAGGTGTTTCCGGTAAACGACAGCGTGTTGGTGAGTATTAAGGCTGATGAGATGACAGGGGCTATTCTTTGAGATGAACGATGCACTCGCAGGATGCGTTTGGAGTTTTGGGGCCTCTTTTTCCCCGGCCCCCCTTTCCTTAAAAATTAAGATGCAAGATTCTGAGCCACGGGAGCAGCCGTCGTTCGTGATGACTCCCTTGTCCGAATGATAATTGGCGTCACTTGAGGGCTTCCGCCTCATACGGCTTGAGAAAAGCAGTATGGGAACATGGAATGGTCAGACAGAGGCCAGACATGATGAGAAGTGAAAACTGGGTGAACAACATCTCGGGCCCACTTTGTGTGTTCCTTGTGCAGCAATTTCCTGTGGGTCAGCGGCAAAAAATGACTGGACCTAAGCTCGCCAGATACCCCGGTACATGCACGCCATGGTTTCTTACCCAGCATTTGCATAAACGCTCGCTTTGTTGCATACCCACACGGACGATAACAAGCGTTTGCTTTCTGCTGACAGCCAGCAAGACATCAACAGCCCATTGTCTCTTTCGGTCTTTCTTGATAGCTTGAGACAGAGTTGTGCCTATGTAAATCTACTTTGGTCACCAATTCTTCGAGACACATACCAAAGGCCCTCTTGACAGCACCACTACACATCATATCACATCATAATCACCATCACAGCAAAAGGAACCATCTTTTCGTTTTTAATTTCGATGGCCTGCAGGGGACCTCTATTGTCAAGTCTGAAAAGGAGCAAACACTCCAAACACTAGCTAACACTATCTCGAACGGAATTCAGCGAAATAGCAACAATGCTAATAACAAACAAAGCATCGCGCCCATCATCAGAATGAGGCATCTCCACAGTCCACCTAGCCATCCATTCCCAAACTACGACGAGGAAATGAATGACCAACATGTTTCGAAATCCGTTGTAAAACCAAACCCTGGGTATCATATGCCAAACCAAACAAATGCGCTCGCTATTGTCAACATGCAAAAACATCATAAAATCCTCATATCTTTTTTTCTCCGTACACTTGCAACATCCACCAGACCATCCACTGTCCTATGACATGATGAACGATCCAGCTGGGCCAATGGAGCGAAGGAGTGGTCTCCCTCGTTGTGATACCCTCGACTGAACCCCTTGAGAGGCGGAGCCGAGGGCCTGGATTTTGGCCTTGACGTTCCCGACGACGCTGGACAGCGCCATTGGTATTTGCAAGCGTTTCGAGGCGACCGAGGTGGGCCCCGGGACTCCATAACACCAGAGTGCTATGTAGCCCAAAGATAGAGTCATGATGCTCAGTATGTTGGCGAGGCTGTCGACTTGGCCCCCAAGATGCGTCCGAGTAGACGCGCAGAGTATCGAAACAAGACCGAACACGACAAGCTGAGAAAGACGCGACATAGACGGCTGAGTGCCGTCCTGGGCATCCTCCACGGCGAGTTGACGTCGTGTCGGGAAGTTTGCGACCATCATCGCCAAAACCGCCTTCGCCCCATCGAAGCACTGTTTTACACAGCTCTGCCCGCCTGACTTGGCAGAGACAGAGCCGTAGCTGTCACCGCCCACATTCTCCACACAGCATCGGCTATTGACAATAGTCGCTGTCCTGGTGGTAGTCGGTGTGGTAGCAACAGAGTGCCCAGGTACGCCCGACTGGAGAACGGTGCCCGTGCTCGTCGCAGTCGTGCGTGGTAGGGATGAGGCTAAGGGTGATGGTGATGGTGGTGCTGAAAATACCCTCCTGGCTCCGGCGGATGTGCTCGGACTAACCGACGACAGGCTGTCGTGGGCAACCGTGATACCATCTTGGCCGGTGTATAAGGTCTGCTGAGCTTGTAGGTAGACCTCAACGCCGGCGGCGGAGGAGGAGCGGCGATCTGCGCGTGGGGCCTCAGGAACATACTGCCCCGGTTCCGAGTGGCGCTCAGATTCATAGTAGTAATCAGAGCTATCCTGATCGGTTAGGGCAAGGCTGCTGCTTGAGCCAGGATGAACCTGCTGCTGTTGTTGATAGGACAGGCCACTGTATTCAGCGCTGGACGAAGCAGCAGCGTGTCGGCTGCCAACATCGGTCTGCTGGAAGATGGGATCCTCATCATAGTAGCTGGACGCGGGTGAGTAGAGGTTGAAGTCGACATAGTTGGTGCCAAGGTCGACGCCCGGGTTCATGTAAGGAAGGAGATGCTCCGGTGCACCTGCAATGAGAGCAACAGGTGAGGCGATGACAGGTGCCGGAGTGAAGGGAGTGAATACTTGGGAAGGAGAGGTGGCGGAGGAAGAGCCCGAGCTGGGAGTGTAGAAGCTCTGGGCGTCGGTGAAAGCATCGAAAAGAGAGTCGTTGAAGGTGAAGTCGGCGGGGAGAACGACAGGGTCTTGCTCCACAATGAAGTCGTTCCAGAGGTTCTCCAACTCAGCATCATGTGCTGCTGGGATGGAGGCAGAGGTCTCGGGCGCCGCGGCGAAAGCGTTGGCAACGAGCTGGCCAGTTAGCACCGAAGGCTGCTGCTCGGATTTCTTGGCCTTCTTTGCAGAGTTCTTCTGCTCAGATGGAGAAGTGGAGGCTTGAGAAGCAGAGCGCTTCCTGTGGCTCGGGTCGCAGCGGACCTTCTTCTTGCGGCAAGCATCGCATGCCTTGATGATTCTCATGAGGTGAGCATGGTCGCGCTGCTCCTTGGTCTTGCATCCGCGAGAAGCCGAGTTGGTCACGTCCTTGCCATCCTTGGTCATGATCCGCATCCCAGGGTGGCTGGAAAAGTCAATGGTGTGTTGACGGGAAGCAGTGCCCTTCTTGGAGGTGGAGGTAGAGGCAGATGATGCGGGAGTGAACTCCTCGAAGGAGGCAATGGGGGCAAAGGAGGCGGGCGACTGGGTCCAGCTCTGGTCAGAGATGACTGGAGAAGTGTTGAAGCTGGACGCATAGCCGGAGTCGTACACGGCAGAGCCGACGGGGGAGGCGGCGGCGGCGGCAGCGGTGAAGGAGGTGGCAGGGACGGGGTAGAACTTGATGGTCTCTCCGGTCTGGCGGGAATACTCGAAAAAGTCCATGGAGATGTGGGCTCTCTTGTCCTTGATGGAGGCAGGGCCTGGAAGGAAAGCGTTGATCAGAGCATCAAGTTCAGGGGTTCCGACCTGGGGCAGCCACTGCAGGGCGGCCCCTAGAGCCGGCTGGAAGACCGAGAAGCCATGGAAGGCTGTCCCGGCCGAGCCGTTTTGGGCCATGTTGGCCATTTCGTCAAACGGTTGCGTTGTACGTGCTGTTGTAAACGCAACCCCGTGATGAGTTGAGGATGCAGGCTGGTGTGGAGATATGTCACGAGACTGGGGCAGCGACTGGTTACCAGCTTGTTTGACAAAATGTGATTTCGGAACCAACTGTGATGCGATTTCGAAGGGTGGGTGTTGTAGTGGTGTGTGAGGGGTGATGTCTTGGTCCAAATGGGGGGGTTGGTGGACTTGAAAGCTGAGGTTCGTGTGTTGCTGCTAACTTGGTTGCGTGCGTATGTCTGGTGCTTACAATCCGTGTGATGGGGATTGTGAAGCTCTGGTTGATTGGTGCGTGGCTCTAGCAGAGACAACTAGGACGTGTCTATCGACAGGAGGCGACTCTTTGGTAATGTGAAAGTCGGTGGCACACACTGGAACTGTGGTAGTGGTGTGTGGTGCAAGCAGCAAGAGCAAAAGACAAGGAGGCGAAGTTCCGGCTGCCTGGTAAGGTTGTTTGAACTGACTGTGAAGCGTTTCCGCGATGGGCAGTGCAAGTGCAAAAGAGCTTGAGAGCAATTGAACACTAATTCGAACCTTCAGGTACCGGTAGAGAGGAAAAAGAAGAAGAAAGACAAGAGCTCCGTCCGAAGGAGTCAGGCCGATATTTCACTGCTTCAATTCCAACAACAGGGTTGCGTGAACCAGACCAGTCATCAAGGCGCAGCGAAGGTTGATCCCCCAGTATTTCGGCGAGTCGAATTAGGACTAGCGTGGTCCAATGTTGAAGTGGGCCCAGATACTTGGGGCTCGCCCTTATTTCTGTCACAGCTTTACTTTTGCAAGACCATCAGCAGAGGAGCATATAGAACCCATCACGGTGGCAAACACCCTCAAAAGAAGCTTTTGACACATTGAAGCGCATTCAAACCCAAAAACCGGCACCAACAAATACTGTTAAGCCATCCCGCCCCCCTATCCGTCTTATATCTTCGCCCGTCCTCACCACCCGTCCTTGGTCTCCAATCTACAATATCCTACAAAATATTCGTCTCTTACCTTGTACCGTCTCCCGTCCCGAGGGGGCTTGCATGGTCGCACTTCACGGCGAGCGCTTTCTCACAGATTGGCGCGGACCCACCCTGCACACAGCTTTCCTAGGGAGGTTGTGTCTCTCTCCCCCAGTACAAACTCCAACCGACATTCATTCCTTGCCCATTGGTTGTAAGCTTTGTGGGCGTGCGGTGCGACGTATGTGATGGATGAGATGAGTCAATGGTGGGGGGAGGGGGAATAAAGGAGAGTTTGCGTCTATCTCTACGACGTAGCTAGAAAGGAGAGTAGCACTCGTAGTGTGTGCTGTTTGTTTGAGATCCGCTATCTGCAAAGATCTTTCTTTCCCCTTAGCGAGCGAAGTGTTTCCACCATGGGTCGTGGTTATTAGGGGTCTATCAAGTCATCTTCAATTGAGAAGAGGTTCAAACCCCCATCCAAACTCAACGCAACAGCGAAAGTCGCTGCCTCAATGATGCATTGATTTGCCTCCGCGGGCTACCTCCTGCTAGATCTATAGTTATCATCTATGCTGACCATCAAATAACCCAAAAGCGCCACGGTGTCTTCCCACCGTCAATTGAGGCTCTCCCCAAGGCTGAAGTCTCATGGGTCCCATTCCGTGGTGTTAGCATGTGGGGGTGGAGATGCCCAGCCCACCGCTAGCCCACCGCTCGCCCACAGGCTTCTCTTCTTCCTCTTTCCCCAGATCCGATAACCTGCATTCAACACTTGAGTCAAGTCAAAGACCAGAACTGCATCGAGAGATCATATCATGTCATTCATCCCAGTGTAAACCTACCGTTATTTTTGAGAAAATCGATGACTCTTTCCTTTCCCCGCACTCTAAATTGCAGGAATCAACGAGGCTGGCTATATGCAAATATCTCATACCGTCTTTTCTGCCGGTTGTCAGTCATCTTCCAATGCATCTCCCTCACCTCCCCTCCCCCAATCTCGACAATTGTGGCAGTGTTTCAATTCAAATCCAATTCGGCTGCAAGTCACACAAAGCCTCGCCCTCCAAATTAAATGTGACAGGCGGAAGTTTACCAATACTTAGTATGCTGGCATGAATGATCCCTAGGCAGGAGGCAGGAAATATTGACGAGAAATAATGCGAGGTAAAATTAGAAAGTAAGCGACGACAAGAACTGTGTGAAAAGGGATATATAGAGGGTAGTTGGGCTCCTTTGTTCCATAAAGAAGTTTGAACGCGTCTTGACAACTCATCAACTCATCACCAAACGACTCAAAACGACAAAAAAACAATATTCCGCCCAGTATCGCTACACGCAAATCTACCTTCCCGAAACAGTCGACAAATGTCCCCCAGTGATTATAACATTAAGATGCCAATCCAATCAAAACCACAAGGTATAGCAAAGAAAGCTGTGGAAGAACGAGCAGTCAGTCGAATACTGCCTCAAGACAAGCAGCAATAGACACAGACCACCACAACCCTTGACCAAGTCACCATGTACCCAAAAGAAAAATAGAACGAGATACAAGGAAAAGATGAAAACCGGGGCGGTATCCAGAAAGAGACTTCAAAAATTCTGACCTGCGTCATAGTGATCTACCGTGTAAGCCCAGACAGAACCCGAAAAGAAAAGCCATAAAAGAACTTCAAGCAGCAATGGCAGCCCTCACGGAGCCCTCGCGAGCCTCCGCTCTGACATGGCCCAGAGCATCATACAACTGCAACATGGTTAGCCATCATGCGGATCGGTCGGCGGCATAAAGGGAAAAAAAAACATACCGAATCTGTCCGATACTGAACGGCATGTCGAAACAGCCAGGTCGCGACCAACCCGGCTGCGATGCATGCGATTGACAACTCCGGAATAAAAGCTGGCCACCAACTCAGACTGAAAACCGTCGGCGGGGAGGGTGTCTGACAGGGAGTCCCAGCGGTCAAGTACTGGTGGGTGACGATGACGGAGAGAAGGGAGAAGCCGACAAGGAGAGAGAAGGCCGGATTTGAACCGAATACAGGGATCGCTTTGCTGCCGGGATTGGTAATGGGTTTGTACGAGTGCTTCATGTCATGTTGAGCTGCCTTGTAGTACTGATTGCCGCCATTCCCATAGTCCCCGAACAAAAAACCTCCATCAAAGTAGTACCCTCCACCAGTGCCCTGGCCATAATAGGTTGTCGACTGGTTCCCGAACGGTGACCCCCCCTGCTGCATTCCATAGCCATACCCGTCTGGGCTGGTTACCCTTATCGATGTGGTGCCCGACGTCAAACTTGGCGGTGTGGCTTTGCTGACGAACCCCCAGTACCACTTCTCGTGCTGGTCTCGACCACACTGCTTGCAGGGCTCCGTCAACTCTTCAGGATTGGTCAAATCCCAGTCGAGCCCGCAGCCAAGGCACTTCCCCCGTTCCTCGTGAGTCTCGAAGACGTAGTGAGCGTTAATAAAATGCTCAATGAGTGACTCTAGAGTATTATAGCATTGTCCACAGGGGGATTCACCGCCGTCATTTTCGGCGGCAGAGGTTCCAAGACATTCAAACTGTTGGTGCCCGGTAAAGGTGAATGTCTGCTTGCATATAGGTATATGCTGATAATCCGTGGCTCCAAGCCAGGCCGTGTCTTCAGGTTCAGGGTTAGAGTATGGGGCGGGTTGTGTAAAGTCGGCGCAGCTAAAGTCGATCTCAAAATCCGGTTCAAAGTAGTTCTCAGAAAATTCGACGACCGTGGCCGGTGTCTCCTCGTGGTCCTCATGCTGCAACGTCTGCAGCATGTTGTCGATTTCCTCATCCACTGCCCCCAGTGCTCCGCCACTAGCATAAGTGACTTGCCCTCCAACACCAGCAAGGTCATCCAGCTCGCTGAATCTAGCTTGGTATGGATTGTTTGCCTCTGGTTCTGGCGCAGGAGCGGGTTTCGGGACTTCGGGAGGCAGAATCCGGGCGAGCTGCCATTCACTCTTGAAGTGGTCAACGCCAAGATCGGGGGGGGGGACGGGTGTAAGCTCTTGCTCTACGGGCAGCGGTCCGTAGGTGTCCCTCCATGCTTGTTCGAACAGGTGAAGGTCCCAGTGCTCGCGTGTACACTGCAAGGCTGGTATTAGAGGCAACGTAGGTGTTACAGATAGGGTGGGGGTAATCTTACCCCGACACGTCGTTTCCTACAATCCTCGCAAGCTCCCAGCTTGCGTATGAAAGCAGCTTTAGCCTTCGCAGGCTTGCTCAGCGGTTTTGTACGCGTGGCCCGCTTCTTTCTGGGCTTCGATCCTTTTTGGTTGAGATGCACGCTGTTCATCGCGTTTGTGACCGAGTGCGTAGTGCTTGCGCAGGAAGGGGAGCGAGACCTTGATGTCGCCTGCGAGGGTGAGAGGAACTCATCGTGATCGACAAAAGTCGGTGGCTCGTTCAACCTGCGTAAGTCTTCCAAGTTCACTTCACGTTCGGCCTGCTGCCAGATATTGTAGAGCTCCTGGGTCTCCTCGCTCGGGGTGGGCCGAGGAACGGGACCTTTGCCTCGCCATGAGAATCGTTTCGGCCTGGGCTCAGATAGGCCGGAGTCGAGCTTGCGTTTTTGCGGCCGGGACATCGAGAGTGTCGTCAATGAGGAAGCAGTCAATACAATGTATCGAAGCTGAAAGATGAGGAGGGTGTAGGACCAACAAGGCAAGACTGTGGTATCAGTTATCACTCAACAGCCGAAAAGACAGAAGCATCTATCAAAATATAGTATAACAAAAGAAAGGGGCAACAGATCGGACAATGGTGGACGACAACGCTGGAGGTTTGATCGATCACCACCCCCACATCCAGTTGAAAATGTCACGAAGACGAATGATGGAGGGGAGAGAGACAGGAATCTCGGGATGGGCAGGGCCAGAAAAGAAACAGCGGCCTGTCTGAATCTTGTAGCTGCCAGCAAGACAAGGCAGACCACACCTCAAGGCACACACAGCCTGATTCTGGCAACAGCGCGCTGAAATCGACGTGCCGAGAAAGAAGGCGACCCGAACAGTCGGGACCTAACGGAACTAAATATCATCCATGCTCGACATGGATGTTTGAGGAACCAAGGAAGCAAGAGACTTCTCTCACTTTCGTGTGATTAAGCCAGAAAAAGAAGCATGGCGTACTCCCATCACGTACCCTACCGCTGTTCTCGATGGTTGAGAGGTGTGTAGTGTACGGCGTCGTCGAGTCCGAGCGGTGACCCTTCCCCCCACCCATGCAAGGCTCCCCTTCCCCTTCCGATTCAAGAACGTGATGGGGGAGGGACGGTCTCCAAAGCCGAAAACTGACAGGGCGATGGGCGGCGAGGTAGAAGATGGGGTGTCTAGTGACGAGAAGTGAATGTAACCCTATCCATAATCCAATACCGCAGTAGTCCATCATCCACACCATTCAAACCCGCACCCATCCGCTCTGCTAGGTAGTGACAGAGGGGATGGCGAGCCGGGTGTGTGTACTGTGTAGGTGCGGCGGCGTGGGTGACCAAAACCAACAGGAAAAGCGACGAGCTGAAGCTCCAGCCAACACGTCAGCCAGGAAGAGCGGGGGGGGGGGGCGCGGGACTGGGAACACAAGACCAGAAACGCCGCATCATCCCCCAGGCCAAACCGTTGAACGCGACCGCTTCAAAACGGCGTAGCCGTTGCATTGTGTGGAGACTCGGCGACCCGGAATGTGAAGGAGGAAGCCAGAGTGTGCAACGGCTTTCTTCACCGCCAGAAGGAGGGCAATGGAAGTGCTTCTTTCGTTGTTGAGGGCGTGTGTTTCGGGCTGTTTGTGTAGGAGTACAGTAAGTAGTCCGCGCACCACGAAGCTGGGCAGCCGAATTGACAAGGAAAAAGATGGGGAAGTGCCCCGCACTTGGTTGTTACTGTGTAAAGCAGCGTTCCTGGACTAATGCAATTAAACGATGGTGTAGAGTGGCGCCAGCAGTAGTGGTCGAAAGAAAAGTGGCGTTCGGGAACGCTAAACCCCAATGGAAATTCCATTTGGATGTCAACTGTTCGTCTAAGCTCTCCAAGATTTCCCACAGTTCGCTCCTTCACCATCTTTCCCGAAGAATGCTACAATGACTGCATCCATCAGCAATAATCCACTGTAAGCCTTTGTAATCCCGTTACATCTTCTGGCTCCTCTCACCCGATCGATTCCAAGCCAAACCTCTTGTTCGTTAACTGCCCTTCTAGGAAGTCATCAAGTGTTCCAATCCCCGCGCGGTTTAGTGCTGATATCCCCCCACGCGTCTCTTCGTGTTCCACACTTGCATTGCATGGAACCACTCTACCAGGTTCTCAACTTCTTCAGCCCTACAGGGTTGAGAAAAAGAGTGATCCCGACATGCGTCAAACAAGTCTTGGTTTCTCTTTGGCTCATCCCATTCCATCCACACAGATGTTGCTTCGTCATTCTCTCGCATCTGCTCTCGTCCATCACGCGTGAATTTTCTTCATGCACGTCGTCCTCCTATCCGTAATCCTCTAGTATGCATGAAGAGATCATCTTTCTCTCTCGGCCGTTTTTGCTTCCACCTCTGTGCCTTGTACCACCTTGCTCGCTTTGAACTTCATTCGTTCGGTCTTATTTTTTGGGGTTGTAATATGGAAATCTCCATAGGCTGTGTGGTCTCTCCCAGTGGAGGATATTCCATCTCATTAGCCCCCACCCACCCGGCCTCTCATCCGATTCCCTGTTTTATTCCCCAATGAGAATATCCAATCCGACTGTTTCTCTCATGTTGTATGTTTGTAAGTCAGGTCAGTGTCTTGACTCGCAGTTGGTCATCGTCCGTGTTGGGGGAATGAGCCAACCCACGCCAGCTGGATAGATCCTATGTCTTTTTCTCCAAACTGTCGGGGCGGGGCTGAGGTTGATGGAGCTCAAACAGAGATGTATGTAAATACGCGAGCAGCGGGTCGAGCCTTGCGGTCGTGTATGTCTTGCTTTTGTATGCCGTGTACAATGTCGTAGTTTCCCCGGTTTCTATTTTTCCTCCGAGGGGTGGGGTGAATCCGGTCTAGAAAACGGTGGCCCTGGTTGCCGGCCTCGTTACTCTAAGTCATATGCCGCCTGTGATGCTTGGTCGTGGTGGGGGGGTGAATATGGTGTTACTCAACCTTCAACGAAACAAGCTGGAGACAACTAGACAGTGAGGGCGTGGCGCAAGGCAAGGGGAATGTGTCTCTTCCTCTAGTCCTTCTTGGCAAGGGAGGGTTTGTCTGAACAGCCCCCCGTATCGACGTCGTATTGTGCGTTCGATGCCACATGCGGCTGAGTCATGTGGATGGCAATATGGAAACTAGAACGGGACGGCATCCGGTTGGGGAGAATCTGGGGATTGTTGGAGGCTACGGGCCGGATGGTTCATTAGTCCGAGCAATTCCCATAAAGAGTAACCACGAGGCCCTGCTGGGACTGTGCAGATGAGAGGAATGGCAAGGAAGCGATATCTGAGGTCTTGTGTGACATTGTGGGGTGGAAATATCTCCGGCATACCCAGGACTCCCATATCTGGTCCCATGGAAGGGCCCTCTCTGTTTGGCTAGAAAGCCTAAGAAACCTCCCATGCAGGCTCATAAAGGTGGTGATATTTCACTGCAGCAATACTCCTCTCACCATAGCCTCCGTGGCCATGCCTTTGTTGATCTAACTGACATGGCTGAAAGGCCCGAATGAGGGAATCGTAGCCGAAAAGAAGAGGTTACTTCTTGAGTTGCTGGTCTGATGGGGTAATTAATGGAACCCCTAAAATAACCCTGCAGTTGTGAGCTAAAGCATGCCCTGTAAAGACCTATGATTCGATATGTTTACTTGTTGTACAGCATGCCTTAGGCAGCCAGGATGAGCAATACCGCCCGTATGGTTGACTGGCCCCCTTGGGTGTCTCGGTGTTTCAGTGGTGCCTGGTGGATTTGTGCGGCAGTTGTTTCCCAAGCCTGGTGTGATGTCACTGCCTATCTAGAACAACCCAGTGGCTGGTGATAATGTTGGTGATAACTGTTGGTCATGTCCCATCTACCAGCTCCTGCGGATATAAAGCCAGGCACACCTACCAAGTAGGAGCATATACTGGTTGTACGTGTGCTGCGTGTGGGCTCCAAATGCTGCAAAAGGCATGCACTAACCCCATGCGCAGTGCTTTGTCGCCTGGTAGCAAGAAGAATGATATCACATACTGAGCCAGAACGCTGGGCCGAACACGAGGTTGTGGTGGTAACTTGCTAGCCTGCGTTTTATTTTCTTCGTTCCATCATGAATACGTACGTAGCTCCAGCTACCAATGATACAAGCAAGTATAACGCAACGGCGTCGACAGTGAGCATGCACCAAAAGCCAACATAACAGCAACCTGACCGGTAAGATACTCTTCCTGCACCCGGAGTAGCGGAGTAGCTTGACATCCCCGAATACTTTCAGAACCCAGCCGAGCTGATTACTCCAGAGAGGATGCATTGCGTGCCCCCCTGAAGCCCAATGTAGAGACCAACAACCTAAGCCTCAGGCTGAAGGTCGACCACTCCCGAAGAGATCATGAGCCTCCCTGCTCCAAGGACCGACATCCCCCGCAGAGTCCCTCGCTGTCTCCTTCGCCGAGGTAAAGCCCGGTAGCTGCATCTTAAATTTAGGACGCCCACCGGCGGCAGCTTCGGGCCGTATTGTCTCAGGTGGCCGCACAGTCAGCCGTACAGGTGCGGGTTCTAATGGCAGGATAGATTGAGGAACCTGGCCTGCAGCGTGTGACTTGAGTGCAGCCTTGCGGCCTCGAGTGGCCGGGTTTGCGATCTTTGGTCGAGTATCAGCAGCAGATGGAACCTTCGGCGCTTGACCGTTGGGGTTATTTGATGCAACCGAAGAAACCCCAACATCCCGCGGGACGGCAATTGGGTCCTCATGCACCTCTGGATGACTGACGGCTTCGTGTGACCTCGAGGCACCCTCCACTTCTTTCCTAATCAAGCTGGGTCCTTTGTCAGAGAGTGATACCGCTGATAGAAAACTCAAGTTTGTGTTGAGCGATGACATGGTCTGCTGATGAGCGGCTGCAGACTGCCCAGCCTTATCCGCCCCTGAAGCAGAAGCGACATGGTAGTGCGGGGGTTTGCCACTCGGAGAATCACAAATAGATTGCTCGAGGTGAACTGGCGCGGGATCTTGGACAGGCTTGTTGGCCGGTGCTCCTCCGCTCGTAATAGCAGGACGCAAGTTGTCCCGTCGAACAGCCGAAGCTATGTCTCTTGTTGACTTCAAGGGGGGAAAAGTGGCTAGTGCCTTGCTTGCTGATAAATTGTGTACGACAGGCATAAGCACGAGCTCTCGTTTAGAGACGTCTGCCCCTGGCGCGGTGACCTTGGGGTTATTGGCATTGATCAGAGGGCTGATATCGGTTATGTCTAGACCGGGGCGTGTGTCCATCAGATTAGGGGCTGGGGAAGGGGCTGGGGAAGGGGCTGGTAAGGGGATCGGGATAGGGAGTGGCCGAGGCTCTGCCATGGTGACCGTCTCCATGACGGGGGAACTTGACGGTACGAAGCCGATGACTTCTCTACTTTTGACACTTTTCCTGAGTCTTGCTAGCCTTGGACCGACGGGGACCTGGGGAAGCTCGTCACTGTCGCTTTCTTCGGCCATCGCTGCCTTCTCTCTTCTCCTGGTCTGACGGTTAGGCGGGCCTTCATCATCGCTTTCAGCAAATGCTTTTGCTGTGCGTCTTTTACTTTGGCGCGTCCGTCTTTTTTCGCCATCGCTCTCATACGATACCGATGTATCCCGGCTGGTACTATGGCGGGTCAGCGGCCCTTTCTCGTCACTTTCGTCTGATACCATTGCCATTCGCTTCTTGGTTTTGCGGGTTGGTGGGCCTTCGTCCTGGCTTTCGTCCAAAGCCAAGGCCGCTCTTTTCCTGGTTTGACGAGCTCGAGGCCTCTTAGCGAGGTCTTCTGCATCTGTGATATTGTCTTGCAGATGCTTTGGGCTGTTGCTCGGTTGTGTGCTCGGTGCTGGTAACGCTTGTGGCGAGTCCGAAGATTGAACTGTACTTCCCTGGTCTCGGGTGGTAGCTTCCACCAAACCAGCCGTCTTTTGCTGACCTGGTGATCTCTTACTTGCGCGCGCTGTGCCTTGTGGCCCTCCAGGTACCTCATCATTGGCTCCCGTCATGGTCGTGTCTAGAGCGGCAGGTGTAGGAACAGAGCCCGAATTTTCTGAGTCCAGCATTGGGCCATCATTGGCTCGAACGTTCGATAGCTGATTCCCATTGATGGTCTGGGAACTTACCAGGATTCCATTTCTGGCTCCCAAATTATTATGTGCTTCTCGCTGGCGAGGGGGGTTCTTGGGTTTGTGAATTGTCACTGGCTCTTGAACAGGATCAACAAAAGATGCGAAAGGATCGTCCTCTTCCGATATTGTTATTGGTGCTGGGTTTGGAACAAGAGGCTTTGTGTTGTATACTGACTCGGCGCGAAGTTCTGCGTGTCGTACTTTGGGCTTCTTGGGCTTGTTACCTTTTTCAGAAGACACGAGCAGGCCACGCTTCTGGCGCGGCTGGATACGCAACTGTGCCCTTGGCCCTTCGGGTGGCTCGCAAAGCCCAACTCCTGTGGTTTCTCTTTCTTCCTCGACAGGAGTTTTTGAGCCAGCATTCTGGGCCTTTGTTGTTTTGTTATTCTTCGTACTCTTCGATGTCTTCGGTTGTTTCGTAGCAGGAGCTGCTTTTGGTACGGTTGTCTTGGGCGCCGGCATTTTGGAACGTTTCGGGGGCAAGTTCATGGCAATTTCGTGATTCTCTTCATCAGGATCATTGTCACGGAGATGTGCCCGGTTTTTGCCATGGTTGAGACTCCCGCCACCCTCCTCCTCCTCCTCTGCATCACCATCGAGGATAACCAACGGGGCTGACTCTTTCGGTTTTGGTGCAGCTTTCTGGTCACAGTTATGATCTTTGCCAATAAGTTCCGCTGTGGTTCGGTTTCTCGTTGTCGACACAGCATCGTCCTCCGAGCCCGAATTCGTGCCAGCATCATCTGTTTGGGCCTCAACGGCTACCTCCCTCTGTCGTGTGCGGGGTCTAGAAGCCTTGTTCTGTGCTCCAGGTTTAGGGGCACTGCCTAATGGCGGTAGGCAAGTCTTCAACAGAGGCGCTGTTGCAGTAGCCCGTGACAAACCAGTCCGTACAGAGAGATTGACTGGGATTTCCTGGACATCATCGACCGTTTCTTTTCGCCGTGGGCCATCTTCCTGGAAGGAGGGTAGTTCTGTAGGTACTCGTGCTGCCGATGTAGTCCGCCGGGGGATAGAAGCTGAACTCATAGGGGCCGCCGATAAATTGAGCGAGGCGCCAAACAGACTCTGGGAGTAACCCATTTTACTTGGGGGCATATCATCCCGTTTTCTCCTCTTTGACACATTGGATTCCTGCTCTCGAAACTCAGTTACCTGTGTGCCCTCTTCTGGGGAGGAAGCTGGTTCGGAATGCATACGTGCCGCCGACGCCGTGGGCCGCCGGGCAGGGGCTGAGCTCATGGGCACTGCTGAGAGGGTCAGGGGAGCACCAAACAAACTCTGAGCGTAGCCTAGTTTGCTTGGGGGCGTGTCATCGTATTTCCTCCTTTTCGACGAGGGGGCGGCCTCCTTGTTGCTACCAGGTGTCTCCTGGTCACGCTGACGCTGCTCAAAAGGGGACTCAGTCGGCACAACAGCTCGTCCATGGTGCCCCGTCGGGGTCAGGACCTGGTCAAGACGCCGATGATGGGATCCGGGACCAACAATTTGGGCTGGATATACTCGTGATGAGACTGCTGGCGTGCGTAGTCCAAAGGCTACAGGAGCCATCCTCACCGCCGTACGACTTTGACGTTCCTCCTTTTCCTTGGCTCTCTTGTCCAACAAATCAGACAAGTCCTGGTTCTGGCGCCCGACACATTCCTGCACCTGTACAATAACCCCCCCTCGATCCAGCTTGATTTCTTCGCCCTCGTCAAATTCCCAGTCTCGCTGCCAGTGCATGTCCCCCACTGAGTTTCCTCGGTCATCGTACACCATGACCCGTTTGTTGAAGGTGTGGTATTTGAGGCGACCATCTTGCCATCTTTTTTGCTTCCGTTGCAGATCATGGGTGAAAAGACAAAGAAATTCCAATACGGGAGCACTGCTCCCACCGCCAGCGAGCTCTGGCCTGGCTCCCGATGAAGTGATGGCGGGCATTATCAAAGAGCATGTCGAGATTGGGCCTCGAAATCACAACCACAGATCTGTTGGAAGCGCTGGTGGTCACTGGCGAAATGACTCCACACTAGAGTTGTATCAATTCCAGGCAACTGGCGATAGGGCGATTCCGGTAATTGCCAGGTTGGATATTGGACTCTAAATGGGCTGACGCGCTGTGACATTGGAAGTTCGCGTTATCGTTGGCGCGCCGTCACCTGACCAGGCCCCGCCTTTTACCACTCATCAAACCTGCACAAGGCCTGTGCAGATATCCGCTATTTAGGCGTTTCGCGCCATGATTGGCCGGCAAACTCGGACTCACCCAAGTGACGCTGACAGTTGGCCAGTTGCAATATGCCCTGTTTCAAGAAGCTCGCCAGTGGATCGGACCATTGCTTGGGTGTTTCGCCCGCTGCAGTCCACTTCCGTATGGCACTCGGAAATGGTGCCGGGCAGTGCAGGAACCTCTCACCTGGGCGTGCTGGGCAATCATCAATATTGGGCCAGAACCCCTCTTTCTTTTCTCTGAACTGTTCATCAACGCATATCACTGGCCTTTCGGGCGAATTATTTTTTTTCCCCTTGGTTTTACAGTTGCCAGGCACGTTCCGCAACAGCTGCGCCTCGCAAAGTGGTGTTGGGACGAACATAAGCCTTCCCGCCATTGCCCATCGTTTCTGCGGCTTGTGAGACCTACAGTCGACAAACAGGCCAGCTCAAATTACATTAATTACCTTGACCCCTTTGCTGGTCTTCTTTGCATACTCTTCTTTTCATCCAGCTTCGAGGCGACGCACGATAACCTCCTGTTCCTGGCTCTGAACCTGTCCGGATGTCCGTACAAGACACTAGCTGTTGAGTGACGAACCCCTTTCACAAACACATGGTCCACTGCAGATGTGGCGTAAGTTGCGTGCGTTACACAAGAAGGCCCCTCCCGATCTCTACATCTCTCAACCGAGCAAAACCTGGTCTCCCCCGTCATCCACCGTGGTGAACTCAAAAACACCATCATGCAGTCAATGCAGAGACAGTTCGGTAAGCTTTTGAACAAAGGTCCTGGAGACAACGCCAAAGTTTCTGTTCTCCTGAAAGATTATGAGGACGCAGACACAGTTCTTGCTACTGTAAGTCAATCGAAACCGTCCAGACCAGACAGTGTAATCAGCACTGACACCGCAGCCAGCTTATTGAGAATGCTCGTGCATGGCGAGATTCGTGGGATTCTCTGATCAACTCACAACATAATATGGTGATCGAGTTTGAAGGTCTCTATGATCCCATTGTAGGAGCCACAGACGGCCATGGCCGTGAGGCGGCGCCAACTCCTCAATTGCAGTTGGAACGCACCCTTCGCCTGAAGGAAACGTATGGTGACCTCAGGACCGAATTGATGCAAGAGATTGTCGCCATTGAGGAGCGGATCCTGAGGCCTGCAACGGATGCTCGGACATTTATCACCCCCATCCGCAAGACAATTAAGAAACGTGAGAACAAGAGGTTGGATTTTGAAAAGATCCAGGAAAAGACTATGAAGCTCCAGCGGAAACCTGGCCGCAACGCAAAAGAAGAAGCATCTCTGGCGAAATATCAAGAGGAGCTATCTCGTGCAGCTGATGTGGGCCCCCTCCCCCCCAGCGTCACTACCAGGTTTTCATCACTAATCCCCAGTCTAGGAGTTCAACATTGCAGACGAGCACCTTCGCCAGACGCTGCCCCCTATTGTCGAAGCAACCTTTAGCATCGTCCCTCCCCTCCTTGCTGCTCTGGTTCTCATCCAGAACCGGCTTCTGGGCCTCTACTACACCACGCTTCATAACTATTGCGAAGACTCTGGATTCCCCTCGCCATCCCCCCCGATGGAAGACGTAGTCGCAGTTTGGAACGCGGCCTGTAGTCCCGTCCAATCCAAAATCGAACACATCAGCTTTATCCGTCACAAAGGCAGCTACAACCCCCCAACAAATGGTTATAAGCGCACGCCTTCTGGTCTCATCCCCAGTACCAACAGCAACAACAGTCTTCAGCCACGCGCCATGCGCATCCCTTCGGCCAACTCCCTCAGGCCCCCCTCACCCTCCCCGTCGCCTGCAACAACACCTTCTTCCTCGTTTAGCTCCCGGAGGCCAGAATGGGCCAATCCAACGGAATTCACCACAGCCTCCCACCTTGGGGGAGCGAATATCGATCGCTCCAAACCAGCCCGCGACCGTTCCGTCTCACCTAACCCTAACCCGTCGGTAGGGGGCATAATGGTCAACGGTGGGTTGATGGTGAAGAAACGGCCCCCACCTCCTCCGCCGCCGAAGAAGCCCACGCTGATGCAGGAGAATTGGGTTGTGGCGCTGTATCCGTTTTCTGGTCAAGGGCAGGGTGATCTCTGTTTTGAGGAGGGGGAGCGGATCAAGGTGGTGACCAAGACGCAGACGGATCAAGATTGGTGGGTTGGCGAGTTGAGAGGGGTCAGAGGGAGCTTTCCAGCGAATTATTGTCGGCCTGCTTGAGTTTGAGGGTACCAAAAAAGGGGAGTGGGAGAGGGTTAAGGCCGAGACTGGGGATTATAGTTTGGGGAAAGGAATCGGAGAGGGCGTGCTTACTTGATGTTTTGGGCATAAGCTTTGTTATCTGTGTTTTTTTGGGGGGGGAGGGGGGTTCAAATAATAATGAATGCAGGAGACTTTTCATTGACGGGGTTGGTTGGGCACATATATAGCAGACTGGCTTGGGTGGTGATGTAAAGAGGGACAATCATGGTGGATTAAGTGGACATTGGGCATGTATGACTGGAACAGGTGAGGGGAGGGAGTAACTATGGTTTGAAATCAAAAAAGCAGGGCGCCTGCCGAGGGATTGCAAGGTAGTTCTAAGAGCTATGTCAAGCAAGGAGATAATACATGGCGGTGTACAAGGAATTCTACTGATGGATGAAATGGTAGCCGTGGAAAATAATTATTTGGCTTTCTTGCCATTAGCATGCCTCCTTGTTCGCAGTCTTTGAAGGCCCGGAAACCCACCATGCCTCTTCTTTGGCTCTGACGATGTACCAAGGTGTTACCTGTGAGTCTGGCTCGTAGAGCGTGTAGAACCGGGTCCAGTGTCTAAGAGACCCGCCAGTATGCCCCACCATCCTTGCTTCCTGAAATCTCGCCCTTTCTCCTTCACTTCACTGTCAACCCCTCCTGGAAACGTGTGGAAACGTGTGCCTACAATGATCACAAAGCAGAGGTTGAAGGGACGAGTACCCCATCGCCGGGCTGTTCCGTCGCTCCAGCTCCCGCCTCACCACCTCACAGGCCTCCTGGAATTCTTCGTGCACATCTGTCTCCTCTCCTACCACCCCAGGAAGCACTGGGGACTATTGCATTGGAGGCATGGAAGATGTGAATCTCAACACCAGTATGTCTTCACCATCTTCACCATCCTGCCCCACCCCTTCCACTCTTACTCTGCCGACTATCGTCCCCAACTTTTGGTTCATCTTTGGTGCTGCCGCTGGTGTTGGTTGCCATGGTCGAGAGAATGTCTTGGATGTGTCTTGATGACTTTGACTTCTAAAAGCAATGTTGAACAAAGACTGAAGTAAGAAAAATGGGTAGTTAGTTGGTTCAACCAGCTACTTTGAACTCGCATTATATTCCCAAGCAACCTGTGAGCCTTCATCCATGAGACATCATTTTTTGCGTGGAAAGAAATAGCCAACCTTTCCTCGCCGATATGCGATCAAGACAACCGAAGCACACATCATACAATCACAAGGGAAAACAAACGAAACAGCTTTGATGGGGATCTAACCATAACTTCATCCAAACTGAATACCCTCCCCTTTATTCTCCCCCCTACCCTCATAGGTAAATAGATAATACTAATACTATGTATGTAAAAGAAAAGGCTACGTGAGAAACGAAAAAAAAAATACAATTCATTCGTCAGGTATCCTTACAATTCAGGGTTCCTTTCCCCCTTTACCCACAGCAAACTCATCCATAATTTGCATTCTGCTTTGCCAAAAAAAAAAAAAAAAAAAAAAAAAAAAAAAAAAAAAGGGAAAGTAAGAAAACGAAAAGAATAAAACAAATAGAAAAATGTTGATACAGGAGAAACAACCAGGAAAAAAAAAAGCAAACACCCAAGAACGCCAGGAATGGTAATGGTCGCTTTTCCCCCCGAGAAGATTTCCGTACCAAGCCCAGACCAAAGAAAATAAATAGGAAACAAAAACGAATGATTGGTATGACCGAAACGCCAAATGCTTCTGCTCCATCTATGACTTGTGGTTTGTCCCCTTCCCCCCCCCCCCCCCGCCCCAACCAAAAAAGAAAAGAAAAAACAAGACAAAACAGCAGGTCATGAGCCAGTATTAATACATTATTAGGTGACCTATAATCCAGGCTTTTTGGGGTATGTGCATATGTTTCTGTCCATGTCGAACCTGGAAATCGTGTTGACAAGGGCTGAAGAATTATGTACTAAAATGACGTGTTTGGCAGTAGTCGATCAAGGTATCGTCAAAGACAGAGGCTTAACCTCGATTTGTTGAACAGATGGTTGTGGCTTGAAAGACCGTAAGGGTTCATCAATGGCTGGTGGTGTTTTCTCGTCCTCAATTCCTGCAGGCAGTGTTTTATCATCTTCAATTACAGCAGGTGGTGTCTTATCGTCGTCGACCTCTTCCGCCTTATTCAACGCGGGTGGTTGTTGAGGAGCAGGCAGTGTTCCATCTGCCGGGTGCTGCTCTGGCGTTTTAAGCAATTCTTTTGACAAGTCGACAGGCTCAGGGACCTCTGGGACATCTGCAAACTTCTCTGAGATTTCATGACTGGGCCTAGGGCTGCGCTCGCCGCGAACGCTAGGCGCAACACTGGAGGCTCCCCGGTGAGTGTGTCCTCCAGGCACAACACCGCCTCCAATGCGACTCCAAAACATCTGGTCCCTCAAGCGAACACTCTCCTCCCAAGCAGCCCGTTCAGCATCCTCATCATCGGCGCGCCAATGGCCGTCCTTGACAACACGCAGAAAGCCCAGGAAGTCGCAAGTAGACCGGACCCGACCAAGACAGTATTTGCAGAGGGGATATGCGTTTTGTGCCGAGTCCGACTCGCTGGTGCGAAAACGATGCGTCCGGAGGTACTGCTCTTCGGTCCTCTGCTCGCCGCAAAGAGAACAGGGAATCAGCTCGGGCCTCATGATCCTGCCAAACCTGCCGGTGGCCGTAGACGGTGCAGGCTCAACAACCAGTGTCCCTTCTGTCATGGCCGTCAGCACGCTCCGGCGAGCAAGCCAAGAAAGACCGGGGGCGTTGTCCAGTCGAAGAGTTGGCTCGATGTCCTCTGTCAAAACCCTCTTGTAAAACTTGGTCTCCTTCAGATGGGGCAGGACAGGCGCGGCGGTCGACGAGGTGGCGCTCACGGACGAAGCAGGGGTATTTGGCGTCTGGGGTGAGGTCGCCGGCGAGCTGGCCGTTGCATTGGTCGCAAGAGATGTACTGGACAGATTACCTGCCGTAACATGGGAAGCCACAGATCCGAGACCGAGTCCAAGTGATACCAAGCCAGAGTTCGAAGCATTCGAGGGAGTGCGCTGGGACGAGAGTCGCCTCGAGGTTTGCACGAGATCCTTGAAGTCCCTGAATGCTGCCAAGTCCGTACGAAGGACCGGGTGAAGCAACTGCGTGAAGCTGGTTGGGTATGACGGCAAGAGCGTGGCGGGGAGGCTCTGGCTGTGGGTGTGATGCGGGTGGTTCATCGTGATGGACGGGCCTTCGCAGTCTTCGAATTTGCTGAAGCTTGGTGACGAGGGGCAGGTGGGGGCCGATTGCTCCTCATTTGCTGCAGTCATTTGCTCCATGACATTCTTCAGCTGGACCAGCTGTTCCTGTTGTGACCTAAGGATGGCTTCCGTGTCGGCGAGCTGAGCTTTCAGCTGATCATTTTTTCGTTGGAGCACTTCCTGCTCTTTCCGAGCCTCCTCTTTGGCCGAAATAACCATCTTGTTGGCCTCCTCGAAAAGAGCAGCAGTCAGATTCTCCAACTCCTGCTCGATTTTCTTCTTTTGCTGCTCCATGTCCGCACGCGCCCGCTTCTCCTCAGCAACACGCGCCAGAAGATGGCTCTTTTCGGCCTCGACAGTTTTCCTTCGAACCCAGACGTCCCCTGCCAGCATTTCCCTCTGTTCGGCCACCTGAACTTCGAGCTGCCGAACCTGCTCGCGGGCCTTTTCCAATTCCAGCCTCGTCGCAGAAAGATTATCATCCAAGGTCGTCTGGTGGTTGATGGCATTGATCAGCTTCGTGCTTAGGGTTGCAACCTCCTGATCAAGATCGGGATGGTGGGACGCAGCCATGGTTTCGGGGTCTGCAGGGCTCATCGCCCTACTCCTAGGATCGGGAATGGTGCTCAAGTCATTCTCGTCGTCATGTTCTTGGGGCGAAAAGAGTCGCTTTGGCTGGGGAGTAGAGGGGAGGGAACGGGCAATGTCGGCAGTCATGGACGATTCGGCGATGGAATTGGCCCTGGCGTGGCCCGGCGAAGGCTTCGGCGAGGCGGCTCTTAAGATGCTGGAGAGCGATCTGTTGTGGGCTACCTTGGGGCGGCCAACGGGTTGGACGGGCTGATGCGAGGACCAGCCGGCCACCGTAACGAAGCTTTGCCACAGCTTATTAGTAACGGCCATGTGACGCCTGTGAGAAGCGTTGGGGGATTATCGAGCGAAGCGCGACCGAAGAACACCCCAATGACGCGAGTCATCCCAAGGAAAAGCACCAGCGCACAACAACCATGGAGAGAGGCCGAAGCGTAAATGCTTCCAGGGTTTGGAGGTGCGTCTTAGTCAGAGCAAAAATGCTGCAGAGGAAGCCAAAAGCCAAACGAAAATAAGGTGCAGATTGCAAAAAGCAAAGAGTTCCCTGTCTTGCACATACTTGTAATCCAGCTTGGGAGATTTGCGAAGGACCACACCAGAAGCTGGCGGGTCCTTAATCACCAAAAGAAGGCCGCTGCTTCCTCCGTTACCCGATCTCGTGGCTGCACAAGGAAATCGCGTCTGCTACTGGCGGGTGAGACAGCGAGATGAATGTCTGAGGTGTTTTGTCGGACGGTCACGGCCACCGTCAGCTGTTTTCGGTCTCGAAGGTAGGTGAGAATAAAAAGAAAGAAAAAAAGAAGAAGAAAAAAACACTGGTGTATTCAAGAGGCGGCGCGCTCAAATAGAACTGGACAAACACGCAGCTAGTCGATGGTGGGAGGCAAGCTGTCCAAAACAAGAAGATGGGACTTTAGAGATGCAGAAGGAGAAGCAGTCTCCGAGCAGCAGAAGTGGGTGCAGGCAGAGGTGATAACCTGCAGCACCAGAGCACGATGAGTGAGGGCGAGCTTGGCAGCTTGGCAGCTTGGCAGCTTGCTGGGCCTTGGTGCGATGGGCAGGCGGTAGACTCTGAAAAAGGAAAAGCGCCACTAGATTTACAGATTCTAACAGGGGTAAGCTCGGCTCTCATTGGACCCTGCCCAGTCCCCGATTGCTTGGAGCGGAGTCCAGATGTGGGAGAAAGGCGCAAGAGCGCTTGTGGACTTTCGATGATGGATGATATCGCTCAGTTTGGTACTGGATGGAGGGCTGGAGTCTCCATGCTTCCTATATTTGTGTTGATTCAATTGACTCTGGCTGCCCGGATGGCTCAATAATAACTGGCCCGGCTGCTGCGGCTGGGCGGGCTAGCCACGTTGACCCGGCCGGAAGAGCCTTCGGTTGCTGACTGATGAGTGATACGCTACGGGGCCAAACAGCTCAGCAACCGCGGTTTCCATATGAGGACAATGGCAAGTGTTGGCAGAATTTGGTCGCTCTTTGTTCGATGGGCCAACATTTCTTCGCTGGCGGGTTTAACAACGTCATCGATCAACCTAAAACCGGGATTCTTTGTTTGGAATGCATTTCTTAGAGGCCCCCTGCCATGCGGCTCAGCTGGTCAATGCGGCGGATATGGAGCGGACAGGCGGGTCAAGGTCTGGATCCCATCTCTGGGGGCTTGGACACATGGTCCGTGGACGACAAGCTTTAGTCTTTTTGCCAACTTCGGGTCCTCGGGGAACCATCCAGGCCAGCGTGATGATTCGAGCATTTTTACTCTTTTCTTTTGCTTGTTAGGATGTACCTGAGCTTGGTTACCTGTAGGATTTGACTGATTTTGAAATGGTAACACAGACTGTAGACTGACAGAGGCAACAAGAGGCAACACGAATCCAGGTTCAGCGGGCAAGTCTTGGCGGGTGTGCAAATCCCGCCTGAAAGATCAGGTGCATCCAAAAATCCTCCCGCTAGCGAAAAAATTGTCGGGATGCAACATGCGATCTGATAAGCCTTCCATGCTACGTCTGGCTTGTGAACCCTCCTCTCGAGTCTCGAACGATAAACACAATCACGAACTGCGGAGAAGTCGCAGAAGCAGTTACCTGATCTTTTCAAAGCCACAAGATGCCTACGGACATGCTATCACAGATGTCGGAGCTTTTCATCTTAACCCTAACTCCCCTCCAACCTACCTTCCATTGCGTAGGTGGGTGCTACAAATCGCAACAATTATGTCGGGCAGCAGGGACCAGCCGGGCCCGGCAAGGGTTCCGATCAACAGGGACATCTGTGCGTGCTGCACATTCTTGCCGGTTACACCACACAAGTCCGTCATTTTGTCCCACCACTGAGAAGCATCGAGGTAGCTGCACACCATTGTTTTTCCTTTCAAAACCTCCCCTAAAACACCAGCCTCGTATTTCTGACGCTCTGTCTTTGCCATGCATATCTGCGAAACTTACGGGATTTGTCAACCCAATTACACATCCCAGGTCTGTCATATTTTGGATGCAGAGGTCCTTTGTATCATTGCAGAGATATTCATTTCAAATATACTTAGTGTACACACAGACATCGCCTTCAGCTATCCAGTCTCAGTAACTTGTCCCGTCTTAACCCCTCGGCAACAGCCGCCCGTTTCGGCTATCTCTGCACTACCTACATCGTCGTGGATCATGTTCCGTCCTTTCATTGTTTTTCCGGGGGAGCATTATCAAGTTTGGATGTTGACGGCCTCTACGCTGACTGGAACAGTGGCTGCGAAGCAGCTGGGAATATGGCAGAACAAACGAACACTTGGAGCTACCCGAGCCAAACACTTCCGCCGGATCTGTCTAGTGACATTAATTTAGTGCGAGCTGCACGACATGGAATGGGACGGGAACTGCTTCCTGCTGCCACTTTCCGACTGTCACATATCCAAGACCTACAGTGCCAGACCACGATTCTCGCCTGTATGGCCAGGGGAGAGAAAATGCAGACTACCAAATCGACGAAACCGGCGGGACAGCCCGTGGTAGGAGGCTTTCAGCGCTCGGTGCTATCGTCTTGCTGAGGGCTGGGCTCATGTTCGTTGTTATCACAAGCAAGACCAGAAATGACACCAGTTCACGACATATTGAATTTACCGCATGATGGAACTCTCGATGAATCAATGAGATTCGAGTCGTTCGAAGAGCCAAGGAGCTGAGGGAGACCTTCGAGTAAAGATTTTGCCTGGAGCCATGATAATTTGCTTGGCCTTAGACACGCAGAGAGACACCATGTGAGAGTGCAAAAGCTTTGATATCGAACATGACTGACAGAAACTTACTATGTAGTTGCAAACAGCGGTCAAGCCAAGGTCCCGGCTGGCAAGAACCGGTGGCATAGCAACCTTTATTCGCAAAACATTCTTCGAGCAGGCTGTTGGCACTTCAAAGGTTCAACTTCTGACAATTCTGGTTGGGCTATAGACACTATATCGCGCCGACCACGACTGATGCTGGCTGGCAGTCCGCATACTCCAGCATTTTGATGAGCCAACAAGAATGACAGAAGGCTCGCATCGTCGAGCATGAGAGTAGTGCGCTTCTCTTTGGCTCTCAGTTTTTCCACTCGCATCTTCATTGCTTTTTCATACGCAAGCCGAGCCCGAAGGGGTAGCTACATCACAGTTACTTCGGGTGCCAAGACACGCACCTACAGACGTCTGTGATGACCAACAATCTGTGCGGTGGGAAACGGGCCCATATGCCGATCGGTGCTCTCCCTGTCTTCGGCTCGGGAGAGGGGCCAAATTCTAGATTTGTCTGTCCCTTTTCCGACTCCTCTAGGCTGGGTGGTATTTGCGGGAGACTGGGCACTGTTGGAAAACTGCATTTCTGAGAAATAACGCAAGCCCTGAACCTGAAGCCCCTGAAATGGGTGCGTGAATTGCTGCACCCTCTTTGGCCTGCCGCATGTTTACCTAGAGCCCTGTCAAAAGTTGCGGGAAGGCTTAGTTACCGGGGTTTCTTGCCGGTTGCCATCAAGCCAGCCGTTAGGTGTAACGGAAGGCACGTTATCACTACTACCAGAGAGCGTTCCATCCGGGATCTAGAAGAGTCTTGGAAATATACAATGGGAAGCCATGGCGGAATTTTTTATCTTGCCTCGAGCAGAGATATTCAGGTCTAGGAACTGGCATCCCGCCTAACTTTCATTTTGAGTGGGCTGAAAAGGCGCGGGGCGGGAGGACGTCATCAGTCCTTTTTCACACAGTACTGCTGGTATCAATCCCTGCCTCAGTGACCTCTTGTCCCGCCCCCGAGCGAGCAAACCTTTTTTCAGGCCACTAACAGAGTTCAGTATGGCCGCGAGAGGCCCGAGTGGGGATACCTCAGAGACTCTCCCCCACGTGGACACCAGCCAGCTTTTGAGGGTGTGAAGGGGGTGAATGTTCTGGAAGAGGCTTCCCGGGACCAACAATCGATCTTTGCAGGGTGTTTACGTCTAAGTTTGTAGTCACTGGGTCGAGAGGCTGTGACAAAGCTCAGCACTTGGCTCACATCTTGGGCTCGGTCTCTTGAACACTTCTTCAGTGGACAGTGCAGAAAGGAGAAATCTCTGCATCCGCAGGCGAAAGTGTACCTTTCCACATCGACAAAGAGGTATATAAAGGGCATGAGCATCTCCTCGACGTTGGCAATTTATCAACTCCTTAGTCTTCTTCTTTGAGGTGGAATCTGTGTACTTTTGACCATCTCTTAGGGTTTGACTTTCCAAAGAATAATGGCCGATATGGGTACTCATCCCACACTTCCGCCGCTTGGCGAAGACCGCCATGGATACAAAATGGTAAGTGCTCACCGATCTTCTCTTCCCTCGAGGGTTTTCCTTTGCTGACTAATAATAGGGAAGACTGCCCCAGAACGAGTCCCTAGGTTCGACGGATGCCATGGAGCCCCCCGTCCCTCGAATCTTCCAGCCGGTCTGTGTGTACTCGTCGCAGGGACTTCGAACCACGCTGGTTTGTTCATCATCTGGCCGACTCCCAGTTCCAACTCACCTAGGTCTTGGTATGACTGGGTGCAGAGGGGCCATAACTGTTCCCAATGCCGTCGCAACTCGCTCGGCAGCCATAGACAGCCACAAAGTCGAGGCATCCAACAGTCCTCTCAGGGGAATATGGCACCGCCCAGGAAGATGCCTCGACCTCCTTTCTTGGACACATCACAGCCGCATGGGCTATCGGCCATTCAGAATCCAGTTCCTGCGACTCCATACCCATCCCCAACCATTCAGAATGACATGAGCTGTGTAGCCTCCCAATTTTTCCCATGGGGGTTTCCAACAACAACAACTGCTTCAAGATTTCCAGGAACTATCATCATCATCATCATCATCATCGGAGCAGCGGCAATAAAACAAGGGTGGTGGTGGTATTGGTGGACAAAAATAGCAAAGACAAAAACGCGACGTGATTCTCCAGTAAGGGAAGCGAGAAAAAAGCAGCTGGTGAAGAGGTGTAGTAATAAAAGCATGCCTGTCTGACGCTAGTGACGGAGGAAAAAGAGATCGCGCCGGGGGTATGGGAGGAGATGCAGAAGAATGGGAATACGGGCCCGCTGTTTGAGGAGAGGAATAGGGCGCCGAAGTAGTAAATGAAGGGTTCTGAGAGCCGGGGGGGAGGGGGGGTTTGGTAGGGAATTTTTGAATTTATATTTGTGTGGTTGTATTTTTCCTTTTTGTTTTTGGGAACAAAGGCCGGATAGATATGATACCCTCTTAGAGGAAGGCTACTAGGCCTTGTTTGTGTTAGCATATCAGGCTTTGTTGTTTTTACCATTGACAGACAGCTCTGTACAACAGTCGTATACTCATCCCTCCCTAATAGTCCTGCACCCCCGTCTCCCCCTTCAACACTCTCTCAACCTCCACCACCTCCTCATCATCATCACCATCACTCCCACCCACCCACCCAGGCTCCTCCCCCTCAATCCACTCCTCCTCCCTCTCCCTCCTCTCCAGCTCGTCAAACTCGTCCCTGCCATCCACATTCTCATACTCAAAATCTTCATCCTCCCCCCTGATGAACCGATCCTCCAGAAACTGCCTCCACCGCTCCAGCCCTTCCTCTTTTGTCTTTGGCGGGGGCAGCAACTCGGCAGTGAAACTCGTGAAACTCGTCCCCGCGACCTCCACTTCTTTGCCATCATTTGGTGGTTGAGTAGAGGATGATGACAACTTTGCCAATCGCTCCTCTCCACGTAAAAGACTACCTTCCAGAACCCGGGCATACCCCTTCTGTCTTGAGTCTGCCTCCCGCTCGCTGGGTGTCAGAAACCGGCGGATGAGGTGGTCGTGAAGCAGCGGGTCGGAGAGCTCGTGATCCGGGAGGTGAAAATAGGATGGGTTCCGCGCGAGATACTCCCGCCGGCGGTTTTGGATTTGGAGGCGGGCGAGCTGGGATGGTGACCTCTGCGGTCGGGGCCGAGGGCGGGAGTAGACGTCTTCTTTTTCTACTTCCATCTCATCTTGGGGGGTTTGAGGGGGGTTAGTTGATGGTGGTAATATTGGAGCCAT
The DNA here is from genome assembly GCA_033296915.1 of Triangularia setosa. NCBI lineage: Eukaryota > Fungi > Ascomycota > Sordariomycetes > Sordariales > Podosporaceae > Triangularia > Triangularia setosa. The sequence continues at coordinate 19,488 of MU866161.1, read as the reverse complement.
TGTCCTTGAGATTTATGAATGATGATGAATGTTGAAATGGGAATTGAGTGTGGTCTGTTGGTAATAAAGATGAGGGCAATGAATTGGTGATAAGTGATGCTGAGAACTGAATGAGGGAGCTCTGGAAATTGAACTTGGTGGTTGGAAAATGTGGGGGGGTTGGCAGGCTGGGTGGGCGCTGTAAGTATTTGCCACTCTCCCAGCAACCAAACATGCGTTGACTTTGCATCGTTCCCAGACAAGATTTTAGGAGGCAAACGCGTTTTCCTCATGACAACTTCGAATTGAGCTTTGTTTTGCTTACTAAACTATGAGGGTATTATCGAAAAATAGACAATTTAAAAGGGAACTGAACAAAGGAAGTGAAGGCTTTGTTATCGATAAAATCAAGCAAAAAAAAAAAAAAACCAAGAACACTCATCAGCAACAAGGAAAAGGATCAGATCGCCTTTTGATAACAATGAACAAAGTAAGATTCCCAAAAGTCAACCAAGATATTCCCTCTTCGGCTGTTTTTATGCCCATATATATGCTGTCCCAAACATCACAAACCACATCACTCCCACTCCTGAAACTCTCCATAGGGATTCCACTCCTGCCCCGGATAGCTCGTCGCGCTCATCTGCACTCTTTCCTCCTCCTTCTTCTTCCCCGCGTTCATCATCTCATCATCAAACACCGGGATCTTCTCTTCCATCACCATCCTGTCCTGCGCGATCCGCTCCTCCTCGGCCTTCTTCTTCGCCCGCTCAAAAATCGCAATATTCTCTCTCGCCACTGCACCATTCTGCGTCGTCTTGTTGCTTGGGGAGGAAGGCTTGAGGGTGGCTACTGTTGCCGAGGCGATGATGGGGGATTCGATGTCGGACGAGTCGTCATCGGAGGAGTGGTGATTGGCAGCTGGGGGGGAGTTGGAGCGCGGACGGGGTTCAGCTAAGGGTTTGAGCTCGAGTTTGGGACGGGTGATATCGTGAGAGGGGCCCGCTGATTTTGGCTCGGTGGGTTGATTGATGATTATTGTGCTGTCGGCGTCGCTGGGTGAGGAGCGGGTGTGAGAAGGAGACAAGCGTTGCTGTTCTGGCTGTTGCTGTGGAGGAGGTGAGACCTGTTCTGGTACCTGCTGCTGCTGATGAGGAGAAAACTGCGAGTTGCGCGGAGTAGCATCGTAGATATTGTCATCCGCAACACGAGTAGGCGTCTGCAGGTGCTTGACTGGAGAGGAAGGTCCCTGAATAATCGGTTCTGGGCTGACAGTCGTGGAATCCTGAGGCGGACTGACAGTCCTCGAGACTTGAGAAACGATGCTGGCGCCAGCAATATGAGTTGGCGCCACTGTGTTTGGTGCCTGTCGATCCGGGCTCCTTGGCGGTGGGAACTGGCTGCCGTTGGGCGGAGAGGGCGACTGCTTAGATTGCAAGTATCGCTGCTGAGAGGGGAGGGAGGCAAGTCCATTGCCAGCCGAGAACTGGCGCTGGTGAGCGGCGCCGTTCTGCGGCGGGTTGATGGTCCGTTTAAGAGGACTTGGCTGCGCTGAGGGTAAAGTGTCGCTGTCTCGACTGTCAAAGCGAGCTGGTTCTGGCCGAGGCTGTACTTGTTTCTCAGGGGGCGAAACATTCGGCGACGATGCCTGAGGTCCAGCTGTCCGCACAGAAGACTGAGGTGACACCTCAATTTGGTGGGGGGCGGCGGTCAACGTGTTTGCTTGCTGTAACTGCGCTGGCTGCTGTACTGGCTGAGATGGTTGGGTTGATGGAGCCGGCTGTGGAGGCGGCAACTGCTGTGTAGATTGAGGCTCTGGGGAAGGAACCTGCTTCCGCACAGGCGGTTGATTATTGAAAACTGGAGGCTGCTGCGTGACAGGAGCGACCGTGACTGGCGGAGGGGCTTGGGTCTGGGCTGGACCTGGTGAAGGGCCTTGAACCTGGACCTGAATCTGAGAAGCTGGAGAAGGAACACGAGAATCGAGGGGGCCTGAAGCGTTGGAAGGCCGAGGAGAAGGACCTTGGACTCCATTGGCTTGTTGAAGTGCAGTTTGTTGTCCGGGGATAGCACTAGGCGAAATCTGGGGTGGTATTCCCCCTGGTGGTACCCATTGTTGAGGATAGCCCGCCGGAGGCATTTGCCCTTGAGGCATACCATACACCATCCCGACGGGTGCAGGACCGACATAAAATCCAGCAGGGCCAGGGGCAACGCGTCCCTCCCCATGGACATACCCATACGAGGCGGGAATAGGGACACTTTCGTACTTGGGCTCTGCAGGAGGTGGACCAGGGCGAGGAGGGCCTTGCTGTTGAGATGATGGCAATGGCTGAACCACTGGTGCCGATCCCCGGGGTGGCTGTTGTGCTTGAGAAAACTGCGGTTGAGCTTGTGACGGATATTGGCCATTGGGACCTGCCTGCTGGGGCCTCTGCTCCCGAGCTTGCGGTTGTTGGTGCTGTTGTTGGTGCTGTTGTGGTTGAACTTGAGCTCCCACTTGATGAGGCGCAAACGGCTGGGATTTTGGTGACTGAGAGGACTGTCCTGCCAAAAGCGGCTGGCCACCCATGGGCGGGAGAGCATTGGGCGAGTGGATCTCCATCTGCTTCGGCCCCTTCTTGAAGGCGCCCAAAAATCCTGACAGGTTACCGCCTTTCTCCTTCTCAGCCTTTTCTGGCTTAGACGCTGATGGACCAGTCGTCTTGCTACCCTTGAAAAGCTTCGAAATTGTGCTTTGCTCTTTCTCCTTCTGCTGGAACTGAGGAATCATAAGGTTGCCATTGGGACGAGGACCCGGACCGAATGGTGCACGGTTGGGTTGAGGCCCAGTTTGAGCTGATCCCCAAGTGGGCTGGGTACTGATTCCTTGAGGAGGAGGCGCTTGCCCTTGTTGGGCCTGAGACGACTGGAGGCTAGATTGGTAAGAGTGTCCGCTCGGGGGACGAGCGACAGCCCCTGGCCCTTGATTCAATCCTTGAGGATGCATGTGAATAGAGGGTGTCTCGACAGTCGGTGACACAGCAGAGATTGATTGTCTCGATGGGGCTCTGCTGTCTGATGAGTCCTGGAGCTGTACACCGGCAGAATGCTGAAATTGGGACGGTCTAGCGCCCTGTGTTTCTTGTTCAAAGCCGGGTCCTGATGCCCCAAAGACAGGGCGCTGGGCCTGACCCTGTCCTTGATAACCAACAGGAGGGCTTCCAGAAGCAGCTGACTGGTCACCATTCAACCCGTCCGACGCATTCAGAGGCTTACGCGTAGGGTTCTGCGTCGGACTGAACCGGGATCCTGGTCCATAGCTCTGAGCTGGGGGCTGGCGAACTGCAACAGCTTGTTGAACAGTGAAACTGGCAGGCGACTCGTTCAGATGTCGTCCTTGCTCGACGGCGGCCTGAGAAACGGGTTGAGATTTGCTCGAGACTGGTGACTCAAAGGCAGAGCCAGCGGGGGTTGGGTCGAGCAACTTGGTTGGCTGGTGTAGCTGCGCATTCTGCAAATAAGGCGTAGTTTCCTGCTCTTGCTGATGGCCGAGGGCGGATAAATTCTCTGCTTGACCATGCTGGAACGACAGCTGACTCTGACTTTGTTGAGGGAGAGGTGGCGGCCGATGTGCGATAAACTCATCGTCTAGCTGACCGTTGTCTGATGGCTGCGAGACGGGCATTGTTTGACCTGGCGAGCCAGGCCCTGTTCTTCCGAACTGAGACTGAAAAAGTGGCTGGCCAGCCGTAGTGGAAGGTCGGCCACCTGGACCTAATGCTGGGTACGTACCGTATTGCTGTTGTCCAGGCTGTTCAGGCTGTCCAGGCGAGAAAGGGATTGGCTGTCCCGGAGGAATCGGCAGTGAGACGGTAGGAGGTCCGTCCTTGGTCTTGGAGTCCGCTCGGTTGCGTAGAAATCCAAACATGCCACCGCTGGGTTTTCGAGCCTGATCATATTGTGCAAAAGTGCCCTGCAGTTGTTGCTGTTGTTGTTGTTGTTGTTGTTGTTGTTGTTGTTGTTGTTGTTGTTGTTGTTGTTGTTGTTGTTGCGGCTGTTGCGGCGGTTGACCCTGTTGCGGCTGCGGTGACTGCTGGTTTTGGGTTCCTGTGGGTGGAAGCCCATGACCTGGCTGTCGCAAACCAGTAATAGTTCGCTCTGGCCCAGAGTACAAATTGAATGAACCAGGCGGCGCGCCAGCTCCTGCGAGAGGAGTGGAATCCTGAGGGCCTTGACCTTGTCCCTGGGCCTGCCCCTGCATCTGGCCCGATTGTTGTCCTTGGAACTGCCCCTGAAATTGTCCTTGAGGTGTCCTCGGAACCTCCCCTTGAGGTATGCCTGGCAACGGCCCGGGAGGCGGCCCCTGGAGGAACGACGTGGGAGGCGGTCCTTGGTTCATGGACTGAAACTGACCCTGCGGCTGAGGGGGTGATGTCTTGACAGTAAATGACGGCGAATGCTTGTGCCCCTCTGATCGATGGAAGACGTTCTTAAGGGCAGAAAAGCGCTTCTTTGGTGCACCACCAATGCTGGCGGGTGGCTGATTTTCTGTGGCATTAGTCGATGTTGACGTCCTCGACATGTCAGGTCTCATCGAGCTCAGCTGCTGAGGTCCAGATGGTTGTGGGGCGCCGATGCCGAAGAATGTAGTCAGCTTTCGACCCGGCGGCGCAAATTGCGATGGCGGAGGCGGCACGCGCTCGCCCAGAGGCGTGCCCGGACCATGAGCAATCATACTATCATTGTCGGCAGCTCTTCCACCAAATGGTCCTCTGGGATTCGGTAAGTCACTCTCGTCATCGCTCGAGTCGGAGACGACATCGTTGCCCGCCCCTTGATATCGCGGAGTGCCATCAGCGTCGCGGCGCTCGACTGGACCGCCCGTTGCCAGTCTGTCTCTGAGCCCCGAATACACACCCGAGTTGCGCTTGATACGCCCATCTTCGGTAACGGTGATTCCAGGAGCATCAGAACCTGATGTTGACACGTCATTCTTTTGCTGCTGGTTTCCCAATTGTTCGGGGCTATGAGGGATAACAGGACTCTGATGAATGGTCGGAAGAGCCGGGAGAGGTTGCGTTGGCTGGGCTCTTTGGCTTGGTAAACCGTGATAAGGCTGTTGTTCCCTCAAAGCTGGGTGTGTTTGCTGGGAAGCCTGAGCTTTCGGTCTTTGCGAAGAGTGCCCTCCAGATACCACCCCCCCGGTCTCCTTATCAAATCCATAGTAGGGTTGCTGCTGCTGCTGCTGCTGCGGTGGGGATTGCTGTTGAAGCGGCTGCTGTTGCAATGCTTGTTGCTGCTGTTGATGTTGTGATGAGGCATTGCTTGGTGAAGACCGATGTCGGCTCGAGGAGTGTAGAGGCTCTGTGAGATGTGACTCCTGCACCGTCCAGCCGCCTTGAGGTTGGAACCTCTGGAGGAGGTTTCCCGGTAGCATATGCGGCAGCGTTGGTCCCTGTCGGCCGGAAGCATCTATATACTGCTGTGGACTCTGCGGGGGCGCCCCGTTTACTCCGTGTGGAGTATTGGCGGCAGCACCAGGGAACCCGCGGGAAGGCCCCTGTTGGCCCTGGCCTTGAAGCTGCCATGTTTGCTGTCCTTGCGCAGGGGCCTGGGTTTGCGGCCCCGGCGCACCTTGCGTTGGTCGGTAGACAGACTGAACGATCGATTGCTGTTGCGGATGTTGTTGTTGATGTTGGTTAACATTGAGGAAGGAACTTTGTTGCGCGGACCCGGGGTGCTGTTGATGCTGCTGCTGCTGCTGCTGCTGCTGGTGGTTGTTATTATTATTATTACCGGGACTATTATTATCACCAGAGAATCTTTCGGCATTCAAGCCTAGCGATGACCCACGGCGGATAGGCGGCAGACCGACAAAAGACGGAGGCCGCTCTATCCCATTTTGGCCAGGATGTTGTTGTTGTTGTTGTAGGTATTGTTGTTGGTGTTGGGGATGCTGTTGAAGCTGTTGATGTTGCTGTTGTTGGAGCTGTTGCTGCTGTTGGACGCTGAGGTACCCTTGCTGGAAGTTTCCCGGCGGAGGTAGCGGCTTGTAGGCCGGATTGTAGGATGCCATTGCAGATTAGTGATAGCGAGGAGAGCGACTCCCTCGAGGCTGTCGGAGATGTGTCGCGCAAAGTGACGATGGGAAAGCCGGCACGGGCGCAAGTGAGAGCTCGGATTTGGCTGTGCGTGGTTTGTGGGCCAACTGTACAACACAGTGTAAGCGCCTAACGTCCTCGTCGCCGTACTGCTGCCAAAGTGGTCGCCGATGATGGCGCTAGATTGCCGGGGAGGTTCCTGCGATTTGTACCGTCCACTGAAGATTCTCGGGTCGTATCCCTCACCAATTGCCAGTTTGATGATAGGTTGGACTCAAGCGTCCGCTTGCGCCAGTATTGCGCAGCCGAGGACACCACCCCCTTTCTTGGTTGTGTCTTGTGATCAAGGGCGTATGGTCTAGCTTCGCTTGCAAGACCCGACAATCTGGTACAAATTGATCGGACCCTCCGCTGTCCCGGAAGGCGGACTGTTTCAAACGGCCGCCGGACCGGAGGTGAGTCGGGCACCGTTTGTGTCGTTGCCGCCGTCGACTGGTGTTGGAGCGAGGCGAAGAGGGGAAGGACAGAGCTCAAGCTCAAGCTTGATCGTCCCGTCTGGAGGTGGGGGCTCGTCGCATAAGGGTCCAAGACACCCACGTTTTGTTCACTGTAGCTGGGACCAAGCCGCTGTCGCTATCTCATGTTTGTGCTTGTGACAGTGACGATGATGAATATGTGTATAGTAGAGAGTGAAAAAGAGGGTAGAAAAAGACAATGCAGAGTAAGACGCGACAGCAGTTTCCTGTTTTTGAGGTTGAAATTGCTGGCGAAGAGGACCCTTGTCTTGGATGCGAGGTTCAGCCCCCGCAGACAGGGGTTCGGCTTTCTCTTAGGCCCTTTTGAGGTCTTCGTCGACCCTGCTGAGTCTGTTGTTGCTGATGGGCTGAGACGGCAGCCTGATGGCCTGTGAATCGACGATGATGAACTTCCACGGTACTGTCACCAAGATTCTACTTCATGCTGGTTCTTTATGATACACTGTACTCCGTGCCCCATTACGCTTGCGCGTTGTTTACTGTTACCTACTGAAATTATCCTGCCTCCGGGCTGATGACCCCAGAGTAAACGTTTCGCGCAGCCATGCTATTTTTGCGTGGGAAGCAACGGGAAATGGGGCATGATGAGTGGTTCCCACGGATCCTTGCTGGAGTTACGGTGAACGTGGAGAATGGTTGGCACTATCAGGGCTCCAGGCGGGCTGTGCCGTAAGGTAGCATGTGCTGAATGTGCAGCCTCTTGGCTACCTGGTGATCGCCCTCAACCTGAGAGTTTATGGTGCAATGCCAGGGCATGGTGTTGCGCTGGAAGCCAAAGAAGCCATAGAACAGAAGAAATACTTTGGTCCTTTGGGTCTCTCAAGAAGCAGCCGGCTGGGCACTGGGAACACTGCAGGACTAAATCGGATTCCACTCTCCGGTTTTGGTAACATGGGCATTCAGAGGGAATTGATATGTAAGATCCTTAAATTTGTTTCATCACCTTTCTTACGGCCCCAGCCCTGTCTTGTCTTCCTTTCGTTGCTGTGATCAGCAGTGCCTCCTCCCCCCCTTCCCCCCGGAACAGACATTGGGATTACAGTTGATGATGTGATAAGGAAGAATAAAAAAACGCATGGCAGGAGAAGCAAAAGATAAGTTGAAAAGACAATTTTATATGCTCCTTCCATGCTAAACAGTCTCTGGCCAGGCCGTGGCACATGAATATGAAAAATAACCCTCCCCCCAACCCCTCAAGCCAAGATCCCGTCGCTATCGTCCGTATGGATGTGCCCAGATGATGTAGTTTCCAACACGGATTAAAATACTATACGGCCCCAGTCTAACCGAGAATTTTTGTGACTAAAGAAGAGATCGAGTCACATATTAGGAACTTGAAAACACCTTATCACCCGTTCCCCGAAGCTTGTTTCTTCCCTTGCTGAAGAGTCCTTTTCCAGCTTTCCCTGCTGCCATCAAGAGCTCCTTGCTCTTCTGTACCTGCGCACTCTGATGCAGATGCGAGAATCCGCTTGTGCCATGTTGCTGTGGTGGAGGCATAGGGATATTCGCCGGAAGTCCATGAGCACCGTTGCCACCATACTGTTGAGATGATGCCCCTGTTGGTGAATGTAATCTTTGCTGCGATCCAAAGCCTGCCACAAATGCATTGGTGTGCTCAGGATGTCGCGATGTCATCATTGTGAGCCACTCATCTAGTCCGGTGTCTATTGCGGCGAACTGCGCTCTCGAATCGTTAAAATTCCGGATTCTATCAGACGGCGTAGACATCTCCAGGACCTGTCGAAATGGAAGAATATTGATAGATCCTTTTCTCGGTGATGGGGCTCGAGGAGCAGGTTGTTGTTGTTGCTGTTGTTGTTGTGGCGCAAGGTTTTCAACAGGAGCTGGCGATGCGCGCTCTTCGCGCCGCGGTGGCTCGACAGCGATCTTTTCATTTGTGTATGCCAGGCTTGTGTCATTAGGTTTGTCCGACAAGACTGAGATAGGAGACGGCGGTTCAATCGGTGTCGCGTTGGCTGACCTGGGGGCAAGGTTGCTGCTTTCTTGCGAGACAGTGTCCGCGAGAGGCACAGCATCAGCTTTCAAGCCGGGCGCTGGGCTTGAGCGGGCGGTATCGAGCTCGGCAGGAGGTAATGTGCTGACCGGAGATGCCAGAGGCTTCGGTTCAGGGACCGGCTCTACCACCGTAGACTGAATACTCAACGGCGCTGGGTCGCTGAATCCAGCTTCCCAAGAAAACCGCCTGCGCATATCTCCCGTCACCGGTGTGCCTGCATGCCCGACCTCAGGTGCAACAGGCTTCACAGGACTAGATGGCGAGCTCGCGGAAAGGGCGACAGGCTTTACGTCCAGCGAGGGAACTGTTTCTTGTCGTGCATGTTCCACGGCAGGAACCGTAGGCGCCTCGGGGGGCTTTGCTGTTTCCGGCGGCTGGCCAGTTGCGGCAGCGGCAAGCAGGCCAGCTTCTACCTTCTCTTCACTAGCAGTCCAGTAGTCATCATACACATCCCCGAGATAGCTGCTTTCTCGAATAGGGGGCTGTGCGGCAGCTTGATAAGCGTCCGTGGTTTCTCTTTGAATGCTGCCAAAGCCTTCCGTTGACTGGACAGGACTAAGTGATTTGATAATCTCTTCGCTCAAGACATCATTTTCCTTCAAACGCGTGCCTGTGTCTGCCTCCAAGGTGGACCCGGTCCCGTAGGATGGCGGAGACAAGACAGGATGTACATCAGTGGTGATCTCAGGCGGGTCACGACGTGGATTTAATGGTGCCGTGGGCGTAATTTCCGACGTTTCCGTTGTCGCAGCCGTTGGCTCGGTTGTCGCAAGACCGGAGCTCTCCACCTTCTCTATCGCCTCATTGCTATTCTTCGACTCGGAAGCGGAGGTCATCTCAGATGTTGTGCCGAGTGCTGGGCTGGCAGTCCTGAGTGGCAGCAGCGCACGAGGAGAGGCGGGACGTGGGAGAGGTGTTTTTTGTGTTTCAGGCAGCCCGCTTTCTTTGATAGGACTTGCCCCGCCGTAACTTGGTGCGTGGGAGCTATCCGCATTGAAAAGAGCGCCTTCAGCTGGTGGATTCGAGCTTGTGTCTTCTCCAGCCTTCTCGACTGCTGCTGGAATGGGTTCAACTCGGGAGGGCAGTAAGACTTCGCCTGGTGTCGCTGGAGTTTCAGAAACCCAGCCTCCCGGTAGAGTCGGTCTAAGGATTCCCTTTTCGCTGGATTGTTTGCTTGCTGCCGGTTCCCGCGGCAGATGTGCGGCTGGCTGCGGTTGGGTAGAAGTGTTCGAACTCGGCAGCGCTGCAGCACCAGAGTCTTGCTGCAGCCCAATGGTCAAACCAAACGCCTCAGCACCAGTGTTCATTGCAGCTGTGCTTACGAGATTGCTTGAATCGTGGACTGCCGGTCTCTCGTCAGCTGTTAGTCCAGCTGCTGGCAGAGGTTCCAAGTTTGTATTCTGAGGAGTTGGTGTGCTGGGCGATTGTTCTGCTTGGCGCTCGCGAAGCGTAAGTGCTGGCGACTGTGCCCGTGGAGATTGGTCGTTTGAAGTCTGCACATCGCCAGTCATGGTACTGTTTGCTGAGGTATTGACAGTTGGGGCAGGGGGTTGTTTTTGCGAGCTTTCAATAAAGCTTGATGGGGAAAACAAGTCTTCGCCAAAACCAGACATGCGACTGACAAGCGGTAGCTGGGGACTTGTTGAATGCCGTCGGAGTTGCTTTCCAATATCAACCTTGGATTCCTCAACAGATGCGGGAGGTCGAGCTTCCGAAGTCGTGTAGTGGGGTGTGTAACTCGCAGGTTCGTTGCTGGGTTCGTCGGACCCATAGCTGTCGAGAAGCCCTTCGAGACCATATTCGCTCCTTCTTTCGGGGACCGTAGCTAAACCAGACCTTGGATCTTGCGTCACACCAGCTCTTTCCCTGTCGTTCCTGTTTTCTGTCTCTGCTCCTGCGTTAAACTGTGGGTGGTTGATAGCAGGTGGATTTGCAGCACTACTCAATGCTGGCCTAGGAGACTCTAACGACCGTTTTCTTTCCTCTTCCAACTTGCGATAAATATCGGCGGGTCGAATAAACGGAGATCTTGACGGCGAAGCTAGAGAACTCGGGCTTGTGGGTGATGCTGTGGCATCCAGGCTGCTTCTTCGAGGCTGATGAGACTGCGAGGGAAGCGTTGCGAGCGATCCTGTGCTCTCGGGCATGGTTGCAGATCGCTGAAATTCCTGTGCTTCTGCCGGGGATCGCGGTCCCAGCGGCTTCGACAGCAGTGGTGGTTGTGGCTCGAATTCGTCGTCTTCGTACTCGTCGCCCCAGTCATCACCATCATAGTTTTGCGGTTTGAAATTTGCCCACTTTCTCGTCTTCTGTCTACTGACGTTGACCTTGTACATGTCGTTTGCTTGCGCCGGAGACCCTACAGCAGGTGACCTGGGAGAGAGGAGGTGTTAGTTCTGGGGTATCATGGGTTCACTGCTGTGCGCGCACACAGGTTGGGTAACGGGAACGCAGCGGGGTGGCACGCTCTGCTTACATGGACCTATTTGTAGGAAACACGTTCCCATAGGAGCCGTCCATTGTGTCGTCGAGGCGGTGTTCAGCAGCTTCGAGGCTACAGGCGCAATAACAGCTCCTTTAGAGGCGCAAATTGTGAGGCTTTTCAGAAAAGGGGAACTTGGAAGCAGGAGGGCGCCTCAATGATGCAAAGTTGGTCCCGTCGGCAACAGTGCGGCAAAACAGAGCGGGTGTAGCGCGGGTTTCGCTTAGTGGTTCAAACCAGATCAGTTGTCGGCTTAAAGTCGGCCGCGAAGAGATGTTTGGGAAGCAGTTTGACACCTGGTACCGAAAGATGAAGAGACAGGTTCAAGAAGCACTGTTGGCCAGGTCAAGCGTCGCCAGTTATGAAGGGGAGGAGATGAGTAGATGTCATTCGGAGTTTACCAGCGTTCCACCCGATCATGAACGAATTCCACTGGGATGGGTCTGCTGGGGTTCATGATTTGGGGGACAAGGATTATGTAGGGGCGCGTGGATTCGGGGGGTGGATTCGACTTTGTGGAGTCCGGCCAAGTCTCGCTGATGCCAAAAAAAGAAAGGCATTCATTGTCTTGTCATCAGACAATCGGATCAGCTGTCCTGATGCATCTTCCAGAAGTTTGAGATCAAGCACGTCCAAGACACGAGAAAAGCTTGCTGCAGAATGATGTCTCAGGAGGGCGGGTAAATCTGCACTTAAGCTTCCAAGCCCTGACGACAGCTAATGACGGACATCGCTTAGAGCTCTCTGAGAATCTCGCTCAAACGGTGATGCAGCTGCCCCAGCATCCAGGATGGACGTTCTTGTGCATCGTGGGCGCCAAAACGACCGCGGTTTCTGGTCTTTTCCCTTGTGCCTGCATCGAAAGCCGCTACGTACCCACCGCTCACGGCTTCATCAAATTATCAAGAACATATGGCACCCTTGCGCGGGGCTGTGTCGATACTACCTAGCTATTAGATCCCCATCGCCGCGTCATCAGTTCCCTATGGGGCGAGTGCAAGGTCCAAAGCAGGCCTAGCATTTCATATTCCAGTGGCCCTCGTTCTTCATGAAACATATTCTTACTAGACCATGCTGAGTAGCCACCTGAGATTATTTCGTACCAAAGGTTGAGCCGTCTTGTTCTCCCAAGTGGGACATCGCCGGACTCGTGAAAGTGAGATCAAGATTTAGGGCCCTGCGCTGCCTGCACAGTACCGTCTACAGTTCCCGCTTCAGCTGCACTGTGCTTACAAGCCCACCATAAGCAAGTCAAAGGGGGTCCAAGCGTTCCTTGTCGAGACAACACCACGTTTCCTTCAATCACGACGACATTTTGGATTGGACATCGCCAATCGTTTCCAGCCGTCGTGGGCGCCCCTTTCTGATCATTCTTCCGACAAGACTTTAGCTACCGTCATTCGCATTTACGTACGCACTTTAATTAATCAATAGCGCGCTTCTGCTTGAACACCTCTCTTCAGCATCGCCCACTCTTCAATCAACACGGGCGCATCGCGACAGCAAAAACCTGCATCGTACTCTAATCGTCACTGGTCCCAACATCGAACACGAGAACGAAAGACCGAGACAACCGTTATCTCTAACTTTATCAATCAACGGCTATCAGAATGGCCGTCGCGATCAACGACCGCACGGCGGAATTCCGTCACATCGTCAGCGCGGCGAAGCGCAAGCAGGTGGCGAAACCCGGATCGCAAAGGCTACTCGGAAGCAGTCAACAAAGTGCCGCCAATGGCGATGCCAAACCAAAGCGCTCAGAGTTTGCGCGAAGCGCGGCGGAAATTGGTAGAGGAATTTCGGCTACTATGGGCAAACTGCAAAAGCTGGCGCAACTGGCCAAGAAGCGATCTCTCTTCGACGACAACCCGGTCGAGGTGAACGAGTTGACCTTTATTATCAAGCAGGATCTGTCCCGGCTGAATGAAGATATCCGAAACCTCCAGGTCCTCTCCAGACGGCTGCACCCGAAACCAGATCAGGAGGGAGAGAACAACAAGAACATCTTGCTGCTTTTGCAAGGGAAGTTGGGGGATGTCAGCGCAAACTTCAAGGTAGGACAGATCACATCCTGGTCGGATATTTGGACGCACGCTAATGTTGTGGCAGGATGTTTTGGAAATCAGAACCAAGAATATCCAGGCCTCGAGGTCAAGGACTGAGGCATTTGTCTCTAACGTAGGGCAACATGCGCAGCTTTCACTGCAACAATCTGCCTCACCACTTTATGGCACGCCAAATCGAGGGACGCCGTCGCCAGGAAACGATTTGATCTCCTTGAATCCCGTCGTGGACCAGCAGATGCAGCTCCAGATGATGGAGGAGGGCGGCCAGAACAACTACATTCAGCAGAGAGGGCAAGCCATTGAGGCCATCGAGTCTACCATCAACGAATTGGGGTCTATGTGAGTCAGCAACTTGAATGTCTGGACCAATATCACCCGAACACTAACGGTTTCTTCCAGCTTCGGACAACTGGCTGGCATGGTCAGCGAACAATCAGAAATGATTCAAAGAATCGATGCCAACACGTAAGCTGCTTCTTCTGCCACTCTATTACGTGATCTCATTAGCTAATATCCGTATGCAGAGAGGACGTCGTGGACAATGTTGAGGGTGCACAGAAAGAGCTTCTCAAGTACTGGTCACGAGTTAGCAGCAATCGGTGGTTGTTGGCCAAGATGTTTGGTGTTCTTGTAAGCCCCATTTTGCTCACAATATATTTGCGCGCACACTAACACAACATTCAGATGATATTCTTCCTGCTCTGGGTGTTGATCGCCGGGTAGCTTTTTGGGTAGCCGAACCTCCCACAGTTACGATTCTCTTGTATACTTATGTCTTTTTCTTTCTTTTTCTTCTTTTTTTTTTAAACTGCTACTACTCGCATACGGGGACTACCGCGTACTTCTTTTGATGTTCGCGCCGGCGTTTCTCGGTAGAATCTTTCGTTGCATGCATGGTAGACAGAACTTTGGTAATGATCATGGGGCGTGTGGTTCAATTTTGTATCTGTTTTTTGGGAAGAGGAAGGGGGGTTGCCTGAATGGCTGTGTAAAGAAAAATGGCGATGGTAGGCAAAGTGCGTTAGACTATCGCTGGTTGTCTGAATGAGAAAGCATTGAGATTGCTGTATGAACTCAGAATGGGGTTGGCATGGCAGACGTGATTACCTACAAGGTTGGGAACGGGGAAACTTGTCCTGTATTTTCTGATACGAGCGGTAACGGGGTCAATTTTCCACCTATCAAATTGCCTAAAGGCGGCGTTGGAGACTTGCTGCGGTGCGCGAGTGTACCCCTGACAAGAGGGGGGGGGGTTCGATGCAACTGTGGGGTTTTGATGCCATCATGGGGGACCAGCTACAAGATTCAGTTGTAAGTATTCGATGCTGGGTAAGTGGATGGAAAACAAACCCCCCAATACATCAAAACTGAATAATAATCCTTTCTCCTAGACAGTCAAAGACCCCTAGGGGTATTTCAAGAATACGAAAAACCAATTCCAGTCGCCTTCCGCCCACCCGCTGTCGTGATACTCCCATGATCTACCTCCCCTCCACGCTCGCTCCGTCCCTCATTTAGCCGGATAGCTCCTCTCACTCCGCGCTGAGAGGATTCCATGATATAAGCTGGATACCTTGCCCGCTGCTACTTAGCCGCGCAGAAACACCAGCCTACCTTACCTGCCTTGCATCACTCAAACTTTTCCAATTCATATATTTCCCATTCCTTCCCTTCAAACTTTCAAGCTGTCAGCACCTACTCCCATCCCTCTCTGGAACAGTCAAAATGGCACCACCCAAATCCTTCACCCTCAACACCGGCGCCAAAATCCCCTCCATCGGCCTCGGAACCTGGCAGTCGCCTCCAGGCCAGGTGACCTCCGCGGTCTCGTATGCCCTCCAAAACGGCTACACCCTCATCGACGGGGCCTACTGCTATGCCAACGAAGACGAGGTTGGGCGGGGTCTCGCGGAGGCTTTTGCCTCTGGTGAGATTAAAAGAGAGGATGTCTTTGTCGTGAGCAAAGTCTGGACTACATACAACACGAGAGTCGAAGAGGGGCTGGACAAGAGCTTGAAAAGCTTGGGGCTGGAGTATGTTGACTTGTTCTTGGTGCACTGGCCGCTATTGATGAACCCGGATGGTGAGTAAATGGACCTACCTGTCTACTCCCTCTCTCTTTTTTTCCCACTAGAATATGGAAGAAAATGGGGGAGGGGAGGGGGGTTATTATCAAGGAGGTTTGAATATTAATGGCGAAATATGAAACAGGAAATCACGACCGATTCCCCACCAAGCCTGATGGAACGAGGGATATCATCCAGGATTACGACCACGTCGACACCTGGAAGCAGATGGAGGCGCTGCTGAAGACGGGGAAGACGAAGGCGATTGGTGTTTCCAACGTACGTGCCTACCTACTGACACCCACGCCCCCTTGCAATGAGGCCACTAACAACAGAAAAAAGTACTCCAAACTCTACCTCGAACAGCTCCTCCCCCACGCCACCATCATCCCGGCCGTCAACCAGATCGAGAACCACCCTGCCCTCCCCCAGCAGGAGATTGTTGACCTCTGCCGAGAAAAGGGCATCCACATCATGGCGTACAGCCCGCTCGGCTCGACGGGCGGGCCGCTGTTGAGCGCGGAGCCGGTGGTCAAGATTGCGGAGAAGCACGGGGTCAAGCCGAGTTCGGTTTTGCTGAGTTATCATGGTTTGTCTCTCTCCCTTCTTGTGATCGCGTTCAAGATAGAATCTAACAAAGTGCGGGAAATAGCGGCCAGAGGCAACACCGTCCTTGCTAAGTCCGTCACTCCAGAGCGCATCAAGGAGAACATTAACTCGCTGATCGACCTGGACGAGGAAGATCAAGCCGAGCTAAAGGCGTACTCTGACAAGCTGGTGGCCGAGAAAAAGTGGCAGCGGTTTGTGTACCCGCCTTTTGGTGTTAATTTCGGATTCCCGGACAAGCAGTAGTTTGCCAAACGGGAAGGGGTAATTGGTATTAAGGTGCTGCTAGAGGTTCTCACAATTTACATGTTTACTAGTACTTTGATCACCAGGTTCCCATCATCATCTTTGACTCGTCCCGCCATTTCAAATGCTTTGGGTATGCTCTCGATCCCCGTGAACCGCTGGGTGATCAGGTGATTCAAGCCAGGTAATTTTGATCGAAGGCCGTCGGCGAGCAGCTCGATGACTCTGAGGTAGGCATTGGCGTATCTGAACACTCCGATGAGGTCGACTTCTCGAATCGAGGCTGCTGATATGGGGAGAGTTTGGACCGGGTTGCCCATGCCGATAATCATGACTTTTCCTCCTGGAGCAGCGGCCTGTTGCGGTGTCAGCAAAGTTTCTTTTCTGAAGCAAAGTCGCTAGAAAACTTACATAGATAGCAGCCTGTAAACAACTCTCCACGCCCGTACACTCAAACGCCCCATCCACCTGCTCTGTCTTCTCTCCCACCATCTCTGCCACCTCTTTCGCAAAAGCCAGTTTCTCCTCTATTGTCCCCGGCCTCTTCATCGGCACAATCACCCCCTCATCTGCAAAACCATTCTCGATCGCAAAATTGACCCTCTCCTCCTGAATATCAGCAATCACCACCCTCGCCTTACTCACAACCTTGCTAATAGCCGCACAAAGAAGCCCCACCGTTCCCGCCCCAAAAACTAGCACCTTCGCCCCCTCTTCCAGCCTCGCCCTCTGTAGAGCATGGAGGGCAACAGCCATTGGCTCAACCAAAGCCCCATCCTCCAAGCTGACCCCATCCGGCAGCTTATGACACCACTTTCCAGGGTGAACAATCTCCTCCTGCAGCGTCCCCTGAGCATGAGGCCATGCCTTGGCTGAAGAGCGGAATTTCATCTCTGGGCAGATATTGTATCTGCCTTGAACGCAAAGATGGCATTGCTCGCATGGTTGGCCAACTTCCAGTGCTACTCTGTCTCCGGGGGCGAGGTTCGTGACAGCTGAACCGACAGAGGTGACGATGCCAGCTGATTCATGGCCTAGGGTCAGGGGCTCGCGGACGAGGATGTCGCCGTTGCGGAAGTGATTGTAGTAGTGAAGGTCTGATCCGCAGAGGCCAGTTGCTTTTACAGCGATGCAAACGTCATGGGGGTTGAGGGGGGGCAAGGGGCGGGTTTCCTATACTAGGTGAGCCTCAAGAAGGGAACGGTTAGGGGGAGAAGCTTACGAGGCGGAGGTCTTTGGCTCCGTGGAGGACCGAGGCTTTGACTTCGGCGCTCGCCATGGTGGTTGGTCTTGGTAGAAGGTATCCAGGCCACAAGTTATGTGTATATGACTAATAAGTACGAGAAGATGAAGAAAGATGTGATGAGAATCTCCCAAGACATGGAGAGAATGATCAACATTTGTCCAGGGATAACGATAGGATAAATATTGAAAGTGACCTCGAGCTCGGGCAGCCCAATGGCGAATCAACCTTCTCTGCCCGATATCTCCACTTGTACCGCTCACTCGCAGCAGCACCAGCGGCCATCTGATCGACTATTAGTCATGATCGAGGATCACAACCAGTCAGCACTGACAAACAAAAAGCAAACACGATCAAGAAGGCTGCAAATAGTATGGCCTTCCATGTGCCTATCCGTCGAAAGTGACACAAGCATACCGAGAACCAGGGACGTGGGGCAAACGCGAGAAGCTTCATGGTGCAAGGTCCCATCCGATGACGGCTATGTCGAACGGGAAAGAGCTTCGGGTGTAAGTGGGAAGGTGGGGGAGGGGTTTCAGCCTGGCTTCCGATGAGCTCCAACTGGTCAGAATGAAAAGCAACAGGATAGGCAATGAGTGCATATTAATTCGTACTGGAAGGTGGAAAAGACTCCGCTCATCATTTATGTGGTATAGGTCCAATAATGTCTATGCTGTTGGCATTCGTGACAAGGTCTTGGCAGTCACTCAGGGGCTGCTGCAACTCATGACCAGCTGCCAGCTTCCTGTCCGTCCATCCACCTTTATCCTGATTTCCGCCCTTTGAATCTGAGGAGCCTGTATCGAGGTTTCATATTCCTCTTATATTTTCCTTAACAAATTCATGGGCAATACGAATAGCTTGACGCCATGTTTTCCCTCAAAGGCCACACTGCCCTCGTGACTGGTGGAACGCGGGGTATCGGGCAAGCTGTTGCCATTGCTCTCGCCGAAGCCGGTGCAGACATTGTCCTGGTCCAGGTACCTCTTCGACGCTTGCTGGGTGTAGAAAAACCCTCAATGCTGTAAACATGGACTAACTGTATCGTGTCAGAGAAATGGAGCCGATGAAGAGACAGCAACCGCCATCCAGAAGTTAGGGCGCAAATCAACAGTTTACACGGCAGACCTCAGCTCTCCTGAAGATGTTCGGCAGATAGTTCCCAATCTGCTCGCGGAGGGCCATGAAATCCGCATATTGGTTAACTGCGCTGGCATCCAGCGTCGGCACCCCTGCGAGAACTTCCCCGATGAAGATTTTAACGAAGTCATCCAGGTCAACCTCAACAGCGTCTTCACTCTCTGTCGCGATGTAGGCGCTCATATGTTGGGTCTAGAACCATTGCCAGTCACTGGCCGCAAGGGGTCCATCATCAACTTCGCCTCACTGCTCACCTTTCAAGGAGGTCTCACCGTGCCAGCCTATGCTGCTTCGAAGGGGGCGGTTGGACAGCTTACCAAGAGCTTTGCCAATGAGTGGACATCTAAGGGGATCACCGTCAATGCCATTGCGCCTGGATACATTGAGACAGAGATGAACACTGCGCTGTTGAACGATAAGGAAAGGTTGGCTAGTATCAGTGCAAGGATACCGGCTGGAAGGGTGCGTATCCTCAACCCACTATTATTTGGAACAAGACTAACATTAATGCAGTGGGGGACTCCCGAAGACTTCAAGGGAACAGCCGTTTACCTTGCCAGCAAAGCAAGTGCGTATGTGAGCGGTCACGTACTTATTGTCGATGGTGGATGGATGGGTCGGTAGTCATGAACGTTGGTACTGATGATCATGAGAATACGAAATACAGCCTTGGCCTTCCAGCCCTAGAAAATAGACCTTTTCCCCATCTTCAGTTTGAGCCCTGAACCGAGTTCATCACGGACTCCATCCAGGGGTACACCGAGCTGTTCGCCATCGGATAACCCATGTGCAAAGCTCCGGTGAAGAAACGAGCCTCCTTGGGCGAGCCGTGCTCGAACAGCAACATCGAGTCCTCGATTGGCATGAGGCCGTCCAGGGTGCCCTAATACTCTATTAACTCTCTCTCTCTCTCTCTCTCTCTCTCTCTCTCTCTCTCTCTCTCTCTCTCTCTCTCTCTCTCTCTCTCTCACACTCTCACACTCTCACTCAAAATATCACACGCAGAAAACAATCAAGGAAT